>JAQFYZ010001318.1:0-24881 GCA_034695085.1 Cylindroiulus punctatus | reverse complement strand
AGTTTCATTTGAAATTATCATATCTGTCCAAAATTATGAAAATCCAATTGCAAAAAATCACTTTCAATGGGCCTTAATTAGTTAAAATTAGAATCTACTCCATTAGTACGTGTCAGTTTAAAGAGTGGTCCAATTCACCATGTCCACTGGTGGGTGTTTTGAACCCCATGAAAACTATGATAGCACGACATTTTATAGTAGCTACAATTGTATTGCACATTTTTCTAGACAAAGAAATGATGATAAAGTTATAAGTTAACTGTAAAACATTTAATACTTACACTAAAGACAATTTCGAAATACACTGTAGGAAGAATATTAGCCAAATATTTAGTGAAACTATATTCTAATGTAGCAGTGAATATGTAACGTAAGCCTACTACATGTAAAAGTGCAGTCCAGATATTAGAAACAATCTACAGGCAAAGAATAATGTTGATCCACCACACGTCAAAAGCACTCCTTCGCCTTGGTAGGAAAATTCGTCTATCTTGTGCACTTTAAAATTACCACCTTTCCATTTGCATAACAAGTTATTTTCCGCAACAGCTTTGCATATTCGAGCCTACACATACAGTGTAATTTAAAAATCTCAAGTACACTTGTGCAAATGAATCATACAATAAGAATAATATTACCGCGTCATGAACGACTTTTTGCGCGTATCAGCCAGCTTCGCGCCGATAATGTAATCACGAACAGAAAGATAAACTGAAGTCTAAGGCAAATAAGTTAAGTATTTTTTTCTTCTTCTGAAATTCCTCCTTCTCTCATTCGTTACAGATCTGCAAGCTGTCATCATTCGTGCATACATGCATTAAAAGACCCATACGTTCGCAATCAAATACTCGATATAAAAAGGAGAGATTATGAAAACATACAGGGTGCATGGCAACGAACGATTGTGGCTGTTCAATCAAAGTTAAGCTAATTGCCAAGCAGGTAAGAATAACCACACTTTTTGTCGTTACTTCTTATACTGAATTTTCCTTATGTATGCAAGCAAATTTAATTCACCTTATATCGAACTCCCTTACACCAAGTCAATTGGGATGTGAGTATACATGAATATGAGTGATTTTCTCCGCATTACGCGTGAGCTGGCAGTGATTGCTCGCGGTCAAATGTGACCCAGTCAAAAAATAACATTTTTAGCTTAAAGTTACGTCAGTATAACACAAAAGCAATACAAATAAAAACGGATAAATTTCGACCTCTAGGACATGAATTCTTAACTATAGACAAGTAGGGCTGGAATATATTGTATTCTGGGCTCATTTGGAGTAAGGAAGATACTGCAGTTTGTCCAAACATTTTCTGTTTGATGCCCGAAATTACTTCAATTTTACGTTAGCACATCTATGTGCTAACGAAAAATACCCCTTTTTCTGGACTTACTCATGTCCAAGAACTTGTACAGCTCCACGTTTTACAATGTGGCTTCGTAAATATGCCCCTCTGCATTTTGATAGTTGTATTTCTACCTAAACCCCCGCTACCCATTAACAACTAATTATATGGTAGTAACGAAAACCTGCTTTTTCAGTGGGCGATTAATGTTAAATAACAATTAACCGGTTGGCGGGACAATTGCAGGTATACTGTACATGTATTAATTAGCTCGACGGCCTTAAATGTTTATTGTTGATCTGCAGAAGGCAACCACCTAACTATTCCACATGAGGAAAAAGTCATCATTCCCTCCCCCCATGCGTCACTTCTCGCCAGTATGCAAATTTGAGCGCTAAAAACACACATTATGGAAAGCGCGATTCGAGCACACGCCTCACTCCCGTAATCAGAAATAATAATTCCTATTAAAAGGGAATCGAAATTAACAATTAGCCCGTCACGTTAATGGGGCGACATATTTTAAGAGGAAATTGCCTTTTCGCTGAAATGAGGCTGTTTTTTTTTTCGTATCCGAAAACGTTAATGGAGTTGCATTTGTCAAAATGGAAATCGGCAAGAGGGAGTGAGCGAGGAATGAAAAATCTGCCAGGAATCTTAAAATGCGCGCACTTTTATTATCGGCATACATTGCCATGGCTTAACGTCGCTGCAATTTGGTATGCAAATTAAATGCACTTTGCTGCTATTTTGTCAATTTTTAATTTTTCCAAGAGTGCATCGTGCGGTGCCGAGTCCCGTCTAAACAAAATCTCGAATTGGGCGCAGCCAGCGCCATTAATAATGCAAAGGACTTCAGATGCGACAGGAAGACAGCTTGGGGACGACGAAAACCAAAAACATCTAACAACATTACAATCAATCCACGGTCTACGTCCTGCATGGATTTCAGAGACACGAAACGCAGCTAGGGTCAACTCAAAAGTCAGCGTGCAGCCAGCTAGAGCTAACCGAAATGTTTCCTCACATATTCGGCCATTTATGGGACTAAGTGACTCAATTCCTGCTTCGATTTAGTTACTGAGCATCAAAGGTTGCTTTTTAGTTATTCGCATCATGAGTTGGTTCTCTGAAGTACGTACAGACTCACACTTCGATTGTGCTTTCCTTCACTTCGGCTAGTTCGCACTGAAGTGACCCTCAATTTTTAAATCAATCCAAATTCAAATGCATCATGATTTGGATATACTATAGGCCTATAGAGAATGTTTCAACAATTGGGTTCAAACCGGTTGGTTACATTTCCATTACTCTGACATGCGTCAGTATACGTTGTACGTTCAACATTTATTATCCGTTGCATTTCAACCAATCTGACATTCGTCAGTATAGGTTGTTTAATCAACGTTTATTATCCGTTACATTTCAACCAATCTAACATTGGTTGAATGCTCAATGTTTATTATCTGTTACATTTCAACCAATCTAACATTGGTTCAATGCACAACGTTTATTATCTCTTACATTTCAACTAATCTAACATTCGTTGAACACTCAACGTTTATTATCCGTTACATTTCAACCAATCTAACATTTGTTGAACGCTCAACGTTTATTATCCGTTGTAAATTGACCATAACCAGTTGTAGACGAAAAATAGACGTATAAACCAAAAATCAACGTACTGTATGTGTGCTACTTGGGTAGGGGCAGCTGAATCAGAAATTACATCATTACGTCATGAAAAAGGGTAAATTTCGCCAGTTTGGACAGGTGTCATTCTCGCAAACCATTCCGACACCAGCATGACTCCGTACCACCATCGTTGTCAGTCATTGCGAGTTGGGACCTCAGGCCTCAATCCCTCCATCGTGTAGTAATTTCAAGTGGTTTCATAATCCCGCCGGTAGGGGACTCAATTTAATTTCCCCGTTTAATCAGAGCGCCGTCTGGGGGCACCTCGCGACACCCGGATTTTCTCCAGATTAATTTTAAAAAACGACAACTGCACAGCAAAGGAATGCATTTTTATGGATCGTGTCAAGAGCCCATGTACTGTACGTGGTGGGCTGAGTTGTTATCGATTTCTTTACCGAGACACACCCGAGTGGCGAGGAGGCCTTGGCTTTTGTGGCGTTTTCAAAAGGAAGCCAAACGAAATTACAAGTTTCTCTTTTAATTTCCCTGGCCAACAGCACGTATGAATCATGCAAGAAGCGCCAGGGCCCTCGCTGGCCACTGCGGCCAATTTTCTTCCAGTAATGCAACCTACATACGCGGCATCGCTGATGAACCCTCTGCGGATCCGCCGAGGAGAGACCATGGGGGATGTTCATGCACTTCTCCGCCAATAATAATAATTCTCAGCCAAATCTAATGACTCGCTACATAATGAAGTTTGGGTGCAAGACTCGAAACACAAATGGATGTCGTGCGCCAGCTAATGGAGATGGCGAAAACCGAGAAATCCGAAAGGAAAACCCAACCAGCATCCCCGATGGGGTGACTCCAGGAATTAAGGGCCGGATCCGTGGAGGGGCCGACAATAACGAACGGCTAATGAAAAGCCCGAGACCGAGTCGGCCGGAAAATCGCCGGATTTTTCCGACTCTGAAACGGATGCACTCTATGCTGTGTCTGCTTTACAACAGGGAATTTCATAGCTGACATAACAATGGCCTGGTCAAGTCTTCACCATCACTGTGCTTATACCTGACCAATCTCGGAGCACGAGTTTTGGCTCAAGTACCGATTTGTACGGATTAAATTTGGTATACATGTAAACATGTTTCTGAGTCTTTCTCGTACCTCAAGTACAGTACAAAATTGGGCTGGACACTAAAAGATTGAAAACTTTTGTCATATCGAAGAGTTCCTAGATTTTCCGACTTACTGTATTTGGAAAATTATAGGGTAATGTGAGAATAAAATCCAGGAGGAAGTCAGGGAATTAGAAATAAAGCAGTTTTCAAGCAATTGTGTAGGCTGTCTGGACGTCATGAAACCTTGAAATGCCAGGGAAGTTCTAATTATGTCTGGAAACTTATGTGGCACAACAACTGTGATTGCTAAGCTTACATGTAGCTCAAGAAGTATCTCAGAAGAGTGATTATAGCCCAAAAGAGGTTAGCAACTCCAGAAATCACGAATTTGAAAACAAAGAGGTGACTAATTTCACCCAACAAACAATTGCTGAGTTCAATGCAGCAATTGGTTGAGCATGTTAAACAAGCTCTGCTTTGCATTTTTCATTGGTTGATGCCTACTTCGTGGCTTTAAACGGTAAACGCATGTCCGGAAAATAAAAATTGTGGTCACCCTGAATTATTTGTGCAAATATAAAACTTGGTCTTCAACATCTTGAAGGAAAAGGATCGTCTCGTAAGTACTTCACGCTTAGGAGATCCAGATGCTCCATCCTGTTACAAAGGGTTTCAATTTTAGTAATACGGTACATGTACTGTATAATCGCCGCACCGAGGTGGGAAAACAATATCTTAAAGGTTCTGTTAATAACATCCCAAGGACAAAAATGGAACACCTAACTAAGTGTTATGTCTGTCTGCACACCTAGTTGAGTTGTTTTCCAAGGTCGGAGCTAAGAATTGTTTTACAACTGAACCGTCATAAACTAGTATTGAGTTTGGAATACACGGCATGCTTTCCAAGAAACTCGACACCAGATGGTTGTAAGAATTATTCCAATGTTATTATGAGAAAGGTAGAGAGGTCGAAGTGTTGGCACGCTTATCTGCCCAATGGAAAAAAGCTGAATGAAAATTAAAACTTGAGAAAGAAAAGCGCTTTGGCAAAGGTTTGGTTCGATGCTCCTATTCGCCAGTAAACCAGATTATTGGCATTTTAATGTAAAAATGCAGCCAAGCAAGCGAGCAAAATCTGATTCATGCTCGACAATAAATCCTTTCTCCAATATTTCATTAAAGGGATATAGCCGTATAAATATTGTGAATTTGGCATTCACCGCCAGTTCATTTCCAGTCGAAAGTTCTGATGAGAATTAGGCTGAAACATCGAGGGAAGGGGCTGCAGTGCCAAACTCTGCCAACCTTATTTGGCCACCAGCTTCGAGTATGATTAATGCGAAAAAAGATTAAAATGAAAAGGATTCCATGACAGTGACATCGTCATACAGTTAAGTGGCTGGCAAAGAATTAAAAAAACTGGCACTCCATGATAAGTTTGCAGCGTGGTTCGTTTTGACCAGAATGTTTTTTCTTCGGAATATAAGATTAATGCCATTATTCGGGTGAAAACCAACATTTCAGGATGGCTCACCAGTCGGTCCATGAAAATGCCAGCGTTTTTGCTTGACAATGGTCGGTAAGGCGGATTTCACTGAAGCGTGATTACTCACTGGCGAAAAATTCAAACTGCAGCATTTCTCCAGACATGAAAAATAGCTGCGCTAAGCGCCGGAGTCGCACGTTTTTCACCTTCAGGATAGAAATGCGAACTGAAATTGTTTTTGCTTCCATAAACATACACGTAGTTTGCACGAAAGCGTGGCATAATGACGCGATGGCAGCCATTTTGAGCCAATAGCGAGTGGAAATCATGGCAGTGTTTGGGCTGGAAAAACATCTCCAGTTGAATTCAAACAAAACGTAGATCCTGTTGGATGCTTCTGCAATGGAGGAGGTCAGCAGACTCCGTGTCAGTGCGAGTCCTTGTATGGAAACGATTGCGGGAGACATGAACTTGAAAACCTGCTTCGAGTCAGCGCATAAAAAAGCGCAGAAGGAGTATGCAAATGAAGCCAGTTTGGCCAGCCAAAGGGTACAAATTTGAATACGTTTCTCAGAAAAGCATTCAATGTCACCAGCCTTCTGTGATTCGAGCCCAGGTGCAACTGTGGTCGTCTAAGCGGACGTTACCCCATTACCACCCATTAGCAACTTCGAGAGGCCTACACGCAACACCAGCTGAGCCCAACAAGCAAAAACCTCTCCTTGGAATACGAAGTACCATTAATCTATCCCAATTTCAAATTCAAATATGGTACACATTCGGGCACGCAACGGCCGAATGACTCGCACTAAGGCAAATGGCGAAATAAGAAAACTAGCAAACAACATAATTGAATATTGTATCAGTGCCCTATAATATACTAACCACGCGTCATGTCTTTGTTGACAGTAGGATACAGTGAATTGTTGAATTAAAGAACTGCAAATAATACACCTGCATATGGCGACAACTATAGCTACTGAAAACGATATTCCCTGGGTTTTCCAGGTTATATTATCATTTTTCCAGGATCAACCATTGCAATATGTTAAAAGCAAGATTTCATGTTTGATCAATTCAAAGCATTTATGAAGGAAAAACTACTCTTATATTGAGAAGCAGGAGTTGGTTATTAGGCAAATCTTTCTCATGCAGATTTATTCGTATTACAGTAGAACCTGTCGAAGTCAATACTGTAGGGACCGGGCATCACGTATCGGTTTAGACAGGTTATTGACTTGTGCAGGGACATCAATCAAGCATGGGGACGAGCTCGGGACCGGCCGCTGATATTAGGTTATGGAGGTTATAAGTTTACACAGTATTGAGTTAGACAGGTTGTACTGAATACGGTAACGAACAAACGTATTGATATGTTAATATGCAGTGAAAAATTCTAGGTTTCAATTGAAATTTAAGGTTGAATATAAACTGTTATTACATGTACATCTGTACTAGAGTAAACCACCGAAAAAGTATCATTCACTGCGTCGTCCCAGATTTTTTGGAAAATTCAACCTGGTCTGGAAGGCTTTGCTCGTATGACCACACAGTCTTGGCGCCAAGTCAGTAAGACAACTCCAGGGATGCCATCAGCTAACTAATCAAAAACGCAACAGTGCATGAAACTTCTGCAACTGCCACGCGTTTAATCTGCATGTGAGCTGTAGTAGAAATAGGAACTGATGGAACTGAAGGACAGCCAATCAGAGAGGTGTCGCTTATCGATTAGGGATTCCTGGTTTTCAGTTGTTGAAAGGAAAATGGCTGACGCCTCGAGCTGAAGCGCCTCCAATGTTTCTTCTTTGTCGAGCTCCTTCCTCTCACCAGTGGCGCTGTATGCGAAATACCAGACTTGGTCACTCGCAAACTGGCGATTGGATTCTATTGGTCGGCGCTTTCAGCGCAGTTCCATCACTTCGTGGTTCTACCATGGAACAGTGGGATCTCAGTTTTTCAAGTCTGATTCCAATTCAGCCAAAGCCAAATTCTGTCTGTCGGTCTCCTTTTGTCTCCTCCAACCCTTTGCACAAACAACTTCAGGCTCGGTGCCTGAAAGGAAGGCAAACACAACAACAGATGGGGCCTCTCCATTTCGCCGGCTCTCCAGAAACAAGAGCCGAGGCATTTCTGGTGTGGCCGGCGATTAATCCATCTTCATCCGGCAGTCGAGTGCGATTTCGCCGTCCAATATTCAAATTCCGCCACGCACGCACTGAGCGGGTTAATTGCTCTAATTCGCCCAGGAAAACCATGACCCGTGTAAACGTCGTGCCAATGTCAGCGATCAATATTGCCACCGACATTAACGCCATTCCCCGAGCATCGTCAATTAACCGGGTCATTTGCATCAGCTTTGGCCTGGACTACTTTTTGCACTTTTCGGACTTGCCATTTTGGCGGTGTGGATTATGCGACCGGTGCGTCAAGATTGATGCCGAGTTCCATCGGTGGCGGAGGCAGATCCGAGTACGAGTCCGTGGGGGATCCCGGCCATGCATGGCTGGATCCCGGACCTCCCACGGCGCTGGACCAGGCTAATTGTCCTCCGTAATTATAAAACGTGCAAATGCAGTTTGCAGGCAGGCTCGTTTAATTCCATTTAAAACTGGAAGTGGCCCAACTCCATAATTGGCCGTTTTAAGCAGCTCACAGTGTTCAACATAATTACTCAATAATACCGGCACTTTACTTCGCCAAATCCCGTACTAATAGGATTAATCTATCTGCGCTAGACAGTCACCGGAAAGTGCTGACGAACACGGCTCGGGGCGCCACCCGCACTATCTCCAGCCAAGCAAGGATGACGAACACAATCTTCCCAGCAGAATCCACCGCGGATTTCCACAAATTACTTTTTCACCCCCGCCAACACTGAAGAATGCTAATTTTAGCAGCATCGCCCACGCCCGTCGTGCCAAACTTGCTGGTCAAGTCGAGCCAACTCGAGTAACCCCGGGTATGTGGCGTTTAGTTTTGCGTGCCGACGCCCCATGGGTACTTGTTTCAAAAGCTGATATGGTCCATCACATTTCTAAACATCTCCCCAACCATTTTTGGCATAACACAGGGTGGGGTAGAAGCATTTCAACTACACGCGTATGAATTCAAATGAGGCGCTGCTTCAACATTTTAGATCTGTGTGGTCAGCCAAAACTCAATTTCGCCCTACAGTCTAATCTGACTGAAATGTGGAATTCTAAAAAAGTTGGGCCCTACAACTCCTAAATGCAATACCTTCATCTGTAAACTAAATGTTATGTCCCCACTCACATTGGTGTCTTGGTCATGCAGTCACCTGTTGAAGCAGCACCAAATTTTAATCATTGAATTGATCGTTTCCACTCCACCCTTTGATAATTTTGAGTTAATTCCTGGCTGCAAATGCTGGGACTTTGTGCAATCGGGGTAACTGCAGACGAAATTGACAAAATACACGTAGAAGTTGACTATAGATACAGGATGAAAGTGTAATTTAAAACTATGAGAGTTAGTAACCAACTGGTTGGTGGGCCCATACATTGCAGAACATATAACAACAACAACTAAAAACCCTCACATTTTCTGCTTTCTGAGAATGAAAACTAAACTCAAGCAACATCATGTATGGTGTCTACGCCCTCATAGTCCTAGACGTTTAACTTCATAGATTCCAATGCTAAGGAACATGCGCATTGCCATGTGCATTACCCGTGCAACAATAACCGCGGACATTTCTGCTGGAACGCAATAAAAGCTGGATCCGATGGTAGTTGTCGGTCTGGGATAACTGGAAAAGCTTTTGCAGAAAGCGTCTTCAGGCCGCTAAATTCCACATTGTAGCTGAAAGCCGCTCTTGTCAATTGCAATAGCCACGTGCGAGATTTTCAGTCTTGTTTTAGGAGCTTTTAGCATTTATGTAAAGTGTGCGCAGAAAATAAACACTTCATCCTCGTTTAAGCTCCAGCCCAATACAATGTAGACAATGCACTCGGAGCCTCGCCTATCTTTTTTCTCCTTGCCATCTATTTTCCATAAGCGTCTGCCATTGTCGATTTGTTTTGCACTTACATTTCGGATGGCTTTTTGTAGAGGCAGTTTGAACACTGATGGCTCCATTCAATACTGATGATCGTGCCGTTATACATCGCCATAAGACTTCTTATTGAAATTAAGACCAGATGACAGAGGACTCGGTCTGGAGAAACGTTATAGACTGTTTCGCCAACTGACAACAACGACAGACAGAATGGAACGGCGATAAAAGCATATTTGAACCATCAGTGGATGGAGGTGGGGGTGCGTCGGTCATGGGTCAACTGACCCATTCAGGATTTTCCCTCCTTTCACTCAACACAATTCAGATTTCGAGAGCAAAAACCCGTGGCCGATGTCAACAAGGTGTGGCATACTGGATTTCGTATTGTACATACCATGAGTTTGCAATGATTTCTAAACAATTTGCAATGCCTATTTAAATAATTAGGTCATTGTACCATTCAAGCTTTGTCATCAAAGAACCAACACCAATATGTTAGCATTCGTCCCAATTTTCAAACCCCCTTCCAAGCAGTGACATGATCATTGACCGAATGAAAGTCGAAATCTGTGTCAAAAACAAAACTGATGTAGATTTTAGAAAGGAATAAGGATAGTTGTGAGACAATTTCAGGTTTTTTCTATCACAATAGTAATGATCAAGGTTCATTCCATGGTGAGATGGTGCCATCAGCTATATTTAATCTGTAGTTTGATTAACACAATAGACACCACTATTAAACAAATTAAGTGGTGAGCTGCTGACTCCCGGCTAGGATGAAAAATATTTGTCGAAATAGTTTCCCAGCACTAATCCCTGGCAGTTCCTTTCGATATAGCAAAAGGCAGTAATGAGCTCCAAGAAAGCGTTGAAAACACAGAAAACTTCAGACTCCGGCAAAATGCACCGAGACGGATTTTTCGATGCATATGCCATTTTTAAATCGGGAATTTGTTAAGAATTCTATATGCGATAGCTGCTGCATACCAGACAAAACACTACACTACAACTGCTGCCCACTTGTGAGATTGGGTTCGACAGCCAAAGGTACTTACCCAGGAAACTGTCTTCAAACAACGCACTAACAGTTATACGGTCTTAAGCGAAAGAGTGTATCGTCTTACCTGTAGGGAGAAAGGAGAAAAAAAATTAATATCATTAGTATAAGGAGAATTACTTCCACCGTGAATGCAAATTCAGCAGCGACAATAAAATATAAGAGGCCTGCTCTCGCTTCCACTCGAAGCACGGGGATCTATATGCAAAAATGATCAATACGGATCAATACGCGCGTAAAACGTGAACAAACAGTATACCGAATTGTCCTAAAGCAGAAGAAAAACTCCCTAGCATTTCATGTCAGCACCATTTATTTTTATGTTCACATGACGTTTGCGGGGGGAAAAAAATACATACATAATAAAATTGGGAGAAAAAAATCGAGCGGAATTGTGGATGTCATCAAGATGTAAAAATATGGATCAAATGAAATGATGAAACCCCCTAATGTGGTTACGGCACGATGGGCGCTCAACGAAGGAAGTAAGAATGGGAATTAAGCCCGTTGACGCATCACGGTTCTCCCCCACACTCGGCGGCCATCTTGCTACTCTCTCCAAATTGGACATGGCCACGTGGCAAAGTGGGATCAAGTGCTCTCTGGGCATGTGCGAGTCTGCGCGCAACAAAACAGCCTACGCGCGGTTGTTTTATCCTTCTTTTAATGCAGTTTTATAGTCGAAAGCGCCATTGTAGGTGCATCTGAAAATCGCTCTTTTTTAAAGGGCTCAATAATAAAACTACTTTTATACGCGAACAATAAAAAGCTACTGGTATATATTCGCAATCAATACGCAGCTTTTTTTGAAAGCGGTCCTGGCACACTGCGGTCCCATGCAGCAGCCGCAGGCACCCAGACAGACACGTACGTTGAAAAAGGAGAATGGCATTCAACAATAAATGTCATATTGTATTGGCACTTCCGCTACCAGTTGATCGAATCAGAACAGCGACTGGCGCTGCGTGTTTATTCACGGAGGTGTGAAAAGCCCATTGCATTTTCGGCTGCTTAGCCAGCTCGACCCACATAGGGCCCTCTATTTGCCAAATCGAAAATTGGGCTTCTTCCTGCGACTAGCAGGCGAGCGGAAAATCAGCGCTACTTTCCATGGCAGTGAATTCGCAAAAATGTTAACGAGCAGATATGGAAAGACGGCGAAAACTTTCGACTACGATAATGCCAGTATTGGCTTACACATGGGAGGCAGAATGGAAATGTCGTTCCACTTCTGCTCCAAGAGGAAGATTTGCTTGATAGAAAAACGGAAGAGCTATCGAGATTCAAGGGCGTGCTGCCATGCGACGAGGGCGGCACATTTTAATTCTTGATGGAATGCTACTCCATTTGCAAATCGAATCCAACTGATGACCTCTACGCCATATCAAGAACAGATATTTCGAATGTTTGTTTTGGGATATATGCTATAGTATAGCCCCACTCCACACGTGCACGGAATCATTATGCCCCAACAATCTTGTTTACATTACAATAATAATGAAGTATGTCCTTGCTGTGGAAATCCATCCCTATTTGTTCTTAGGTACTTAACACCTAGACCAAATTTAACTGCAAAATGTGTTGTTGATGTTGCTGCCCCTGTTGCCAGGCAATCACTGCTAGCGTACCAGCTGTGAGGCTCATAATCTTCGGTGGCTAATGCGTAAAAAAGCCCTTTCTTATTACTTCAACTCGTGCTGAAGGAGAACAGTTAGAGCAGTTGAAGTAAGAAAACAACTTTGCTTTTGGAATCGGGCCTATTCCAAAGTATAGCCTTGCTCTGCAGCATACATAGATAATTGTGATTTCGGGTAAACTTTGGTGGTGCTGCAAATGTACACAGAAATTTATATTTCTACTTTATACTTAATTATACGAATCACAACGGTCCTCATTGTCGGAATTCATCCTATATATAATTGTTTGTGTTGAATCTCGCCTAACAATGTAATTTCTGATTCCAGCTCCTCTTTAGCCATCTGCAAGCAAAACGAAAGAAACCTCCCCAGGACATTGGTACTGCCCATTTTCTGATGGCTTTCCGTGACCATTTCTAATGCGATCTTCTTTTTTTCTTGATTTAAGAGGAATCATTTCGAACGAATTTAATTCCGCGCTTCAGGTTTCGCTGGCCAAGACAGCGTCCTTGCAACGGCCTAACAACAGCGCAATGTGTGTCAAGGAGGTATATACATCCTTTTGTCTCTGAAGACTTCGATTGATCTTTACTTGATTTTATGATAGAAAGTAGCTTCTTAGAGGAGATAAAAAGAGTGAGGATTGTGGGTGGAAGATGGAAGAGCTGTACCTAGCACGAAGCCTTCTATAGAGTAGAGAGAGAGAGAGAGGTTGCGGTGGTCCATTGCCATTCAGGAGAATGCATATGTAATGGCAGCACCTTTAAATTATGCATATTCCAGAAAAACACGGCAAGGAGATAAAAGTTAAACAGAGCAGCCCTAAATGCTTCAAATGGATTCCATTAAGAAGCACGAGCAGGAACTCTCGCAGCAATACGGAAAATATAAATTGCTGAAAGGGACTTCTGGGAAATGGTACCTGCCTACGTTGATTCCAGAAGGAGTAATTGGAAACAGACAAGCTCGTTTATCATAGGCCCATGATAGGCAAACTTCGAGGGGAACCGTATTATCCGAACACATGCACGACTGGTGGCGAAATGCGAAACTTGCAGAAAAACTTGCCTTTTTTTTGCCTTCCGAACAACTGGAAGCCCCTTAGGGCATGACACTATTTTAGCTGAAGGTAAATGGAAAGCGGAATAACACGAAGGTGAGCGATAAATATCCCTTCACGGTAGGAAGAATTCTTAGACATACAGTATTCTGAAATTTCAAACTTAAAATTTTCTTTATAAAAATCTGCAGTTAGAGATAAAATCTCTATCTCAAACATGTGAGCCGCATGGATGGATGCGATACTGATATTAGAGACAAACATTTGTTGGATTTTCCTATTTCTTCTACTTGGGTTTGCATCATTTCTGATCTTTTGAATGCTGTGTCAGCTTTAGTGTGCGTATCATTTGATTAGAAGAATAAAAGGTTTTACATGACCATATGGGTTTCAGGGTTCTACTAATTACCAATCAAAATTTGTGTGCCAGAAAATATTGCAGGCATTCCCCAACTTTGAGGATCAGCTCAATTTCCCTTACTTTTCTAAATTTTCCGCACAATTTAAAACAAAGATTTTTTACGGATCGAAGGCACTTTCAAATCAGAAAAGGTCATGTCATATTAAGTTCAAATGCATGGACACAATCAGCGGCTATAGTCCGCTTATCTCCATCAATGAAGAAGAATAAAATGTTATTTTTTTCAATTTCCCTGATTTATGGTGATATATGCGTGGAGTCACACGTGCCTGTATGGCTTCCTTGAAATTTATTGTACAGTATATTTGCAGGCAATAGGTACATGTCTTAGTCTTAGACCATTTTCGAGAAAAACTAATTGCAGCATTCACGCAATTGCATCAACTTCTAAATCTGCTTGCTGAGATTTCAAGCACCACGAGACGAACGTAATTAAAAATGCGACCACAGCTTGCGTTTCGCTCGTTTCTTCAGTACTTCAGTCGATATGAACCATGACAGAAACACATTCGGAAAACAATAAGCGCAACTAATTGTCACGAACAGAAGCAAGAACGATTTTCCAGATATCTGAACGACTACGCGCTTCGTACTGTATTTCCCAAAAGTCTTTAGGGAAAATGCAGTGCTTAAAAGGTTCTAATCTGTACAACCATCTTGAAAACGGAAAATGTTTCCGTTTCCACGGTGTAACCATTTCGATCGAATGCGCGCAGAAGTGTCGATGTGTTGCAATGACCTACAATGGCAGCTGCTATCGGGTTTACATGCAACGAAATTAAAATTGAAACAAAAATGAGCCTTCGTCGCTAATAATTTGATAATTTTGTCACCGAGTTGACAGATTATCATCGAGACCGAACAATAAATATTTTGACAAAAGATCATTACATGATGGCCACATCTTTCATTGCAAAGGACTACACAAAAGTGAAAGAGCCTCGAAGAAGTGAGTGAGGCTCGCTCAAATTCCAATTCCTACAGTCAACATGTTAGTGCATAATATCGCAAATCAAGACTGCCATACAGCCATATACGGTAGTAGCACAACTGGAAATTCAAAACCCAAATATACTGCATCCCAGTCGCTGCGCCAGGCTAAGAAATGGAAGCCATCAGATTGCTTTCTTTCTATGCTTTCTAGAATTTTTTTCGCGAATTGAATAAACGAGAGTTGTGATGTAATGGCGATCAATCAAGACCAGTCAAAAGCCTGGAGCAGCCAGGATTGCTTTTTGTTGGGCTTTCTCGGCGAGTATATGATCTCGCCACCATTATGACATTTCTTTCAGATATATCAGCCAATGGAGCTCTATACACGTGGCAAAGACTTTGAAAGACTCGATAAAACTACTTCTATTGGAATTCCTCGGCATTTTTGGAATTGCTTGTTTAGACTACTTTTTATTTGGATTCTCCATTTCTCATTTTTTATATCAGTCCAATGTTCGGCAGTGTTTACTCTCTAAACAGCTGAAACTATTTTCATTCTAAATTGGATTCCGGGGTTTTCCTTTTTTTGCTGCGTTCCAATGGTTTATAAGGTGGCGCCAACCTCTGACCCCCATTTTAACATACAATAGTAAAACCAAGAAGTGATGGAACTGAAGTCAACCAATCAGAGAGATGTGGCTTGTCAATTAACGCTTCCATGTTTCTTCAGTCGGTGAAAGTCCATTAAGTACGTGGCACTGATTGTATGGAACTAGGCTAAATCAATCGCCCCTATTGGTCGGCACATGTTTTGACTCAGTTCCATCACTTCTTGGTTTTACTGTAGTGTATATCTGCTGTATGTATTCCATTTTGCTATGACTGCCTTTCTGACTTGAAAATACATGTGCACGAATTTACATCACACAGAAATTTTATAAATAGTTTGATTGATTATAAATTTCAATATAACGCAAAATGTTAAAAGAACGTTGTAGAATGAAATACATGTAGTATCAACCACTACATGTATGGCAGCTTATAAGAATATAAAACATTCGAAAATTGGCACAATAACTATTATCACCCCCAATCGTGACGACGCGTCCACACTATAAATGTAACACAGATATAACTTGTGAATATACATGTACATGTACTCCAGTATAGTCAAATGTTATATGAATCCTTTCCCCATATTAAAGCATGTTGTATAACACGTAAATCATTCTGACGACACATCAGGTGGCAGCACAATGTCCACTATAAAAATGGCGACTATATGGCGTAACGGGGTTTTACGTTTTGGAGTATTGTTAAGTGATTATGAGGTGAACTGGACTTAGGCTCGGACGTGTCATCAGATAAGTACATTTAGTCATAAACTATGAAACGACTATTAAATAAAATAAGTCATAAAACTTATTTTATCTAAATTCCAGCATTATTTTCTATTTACATTGACAACGACAAACCAGCTGAGAAAGTATTTGTACTAACATGTTTTTTTCATAAACAAAAAATGTTGAAAGATCGTCGCATTGACTTTCCGAACAGGAATTTGTTTCTTGAAAAGGGCGAAATTTCACTCGTTCTTGCCCTACAGCTAGATGGCAAAGGCGAGCATTGATAATGGCCGAGCTTTAGCTGACTGAAGATTTCAAAATCAAAGCAAAATCAATAAGCACTCGTCGATTCCGAAGTGTACGCTCGTATGAGTGACAAGTGAGGTTAAAAAGAACCGCATTTCCATAACAGAGGAAATGGCAGAGCTTTGGAATCGACCATTGGCAGCAGAATCAATACCCGTAAGTCCCATTGGAAAAATTCTATTTCTGCCACAAAAGGCAAAGATTTTCATTGGCATCGCATAGTCGGGATGCAAATTCGGATGACAAGGAGCGATTAACTGCTGGCCCCGAGGCCAAAGCACGAAAATCTCAATTAGAATAAGCGGACAATGCAGCAGAGATAGGATGGCGCAAAAGCTGTTGCACTGACCATTTATGATTGACTGGTCAGTCCATGCAAGCTGTCGTGCGTTGGAAGTCCGAGGTCAGCCATCTCAAAATCGAAAATCAAGTTGTAAGAAAAGACACAAAAGCCAGTCCAGAGAAGGGGAAAAAACTGACATTTTAACAACTGGCGAGTGACACCGGGGCATGTTGCCATGTCAGATCCGAGTTAGTGTTTATAGCGTGGAGTAGCCAATGTCCATCGATATTAATCTGCCATAGAAGCACGCGCGGCGAGTATATAGGAAGATCATTAGAGCAGCAAAAATAGGATTTCCTTTTAGAATGACAGTGAATTAGATATTAAGGCGGTGGTGGCACAAAAGAGAGCGCAAAAAGAGATGGGCACAATGCACGGAATGACAGGAACAAGCCAAGCAGAAGGTGGTGACCACGGCTATAAACGCTTAAGGATGTTGCTGTGACGATAGCGAAGATGCAACAATTTCTTCTGCCAACTATATATGTTGCGTGCCATCAAATAGTCTTTAATTACAACCTTTTGAGAAAAAGGTCTGCTTCACGGCAACCATAATGTAAACAGCATATTGGGAGTGTGCAACGCCACTGGTGGCGCTGCAGTCAGCCACTTTCATGGCCGCGAGAGTAGGATAAAAGCCTCAAATGCAATGGGAAGTTTTTCATTTTTCACAAATAAGCTCGTAAATGCAAGCTAATTATTATTTTAACGGTTTTGACTAACTCTGTGGTACCCAATACTACTCTTTGTTGGTACTCCGTATTTATTTTTGGACAACGAGCCTAAGTTTATCGAACTTCGCCATGTTATTTGATGAAAGTATCCTACTTCCATGGGAGTTTACTCAACTGCCACTAGATGGCGACCCTTTCGCTGCACACTCCCAATAGTAAATGGATAGTTCGGCTACGTACTAAATATGCATTTTTCAACCCTAGTTTTGTCTCGTATATTACTATGTTTATACGCAAGCTTAGAGATAACCTGCATGTAGACCAGTTTTGAATAGACTTTCCTGACTCGAGAATCGGCATTGGGGTTGGTTGATTCAAGGCACCACAAATCGAGAAAGTCAATTAAGTCGCTGCAGATAACATGTAAACAGCTGACACAAGATTAACCTGTGATGAATACGTGACTTCTTGCTGCGTTTGTGGTAAATCCGAAACCAGATGCTGCGAAGCTTGCATGTAAACACACATGTATATCGACTGACATATGTCCTGGCTGTCGCAATTTGGATTTTTTAATGCCGCGTTGTGTTTAATGTAACGTGAAAACGTCATTTCTTTATTTAGCAGCTTTAGTTAGAAGTCAAATTTCTCATCGTGTCTAAGACGGAGCAGGGTATAACCCGAAGTAGAGCCGCAGAAATTGCCATTTATTAAAAATTCAGCGCGCAACGTTTCTGATTTTGTGATGTTCGCATTCTGTTGCAGATATTCCATAAAATGGAGCCACATTTCTGGCGTGAAAAATTAATGTCACATTTTTCCAACGAAATAAAATATTAACAGTTTGAAAGTAAAGATTTGTTGCGTCGGAGGGCAACTCAATCCCACTACACAGACACCAGTAATTAAATACACCATTTGACAATTCGTATGACAGAGGCGATAACGTCGTGAATCAATGTCCTATTATTGATTTTATTTCAAAGCATACGCCAGTTAATGCAAACAGAAACGACGTTACACCCATTCCACTGAAAAATGATCATAACAAAGGTTTGGCTTTTTCCCTTTCCGCAAGTTATTGCCGTTTTAGGCTTCAACTGCGAAGCCAGGAAATGAAGAGGAATGCTAAGAAAGGTTGACAGTTGGATATTACCAAACAACTGATAACTTATACACGTTCAGTGTATAAATAACCCGGGATGGGGAAATTGATCACAGTCAGTTGAAAGCATCATGATCGTTTACTGTACCTCAGCTCGAGGCTTTCCTGAATGCATAGTGTGGGTCAACCCAAAGCTTCATTTTGTTTATTAGTTTGCCCGTCTCTTTAAGTGAAGACCAATTTTATTAACCCTGTGTTTCTTCTACAATCAATGGTTTCTCGCAGCATTTTCATTTATCCGCCCAGACCAATTCCAGTCGCTCGTTATTAGATTACACCTAAATATACGGCCTAACCCCATTGGGCAGCCGTCCATTGTGCCGCGTGGCGTCGTCAAAGGAGCATGCCAAAAATGTAAAGCTGCTTCGAGGCAAACATATTACAACCTAGGGCTACATAAATAGCCAAAGTAGAAGAGTGCCAAAGAGAGAAAGGAGAGTCAGCCGAGAAAAAATACTAAAACTATTTTATAGAGCAAAAGCTTTTTGGAGATGGTTGAATGCTTCAGACGTGATAAAAGCGGATATGAAGTCATAAAAGACGACCATCAGCTCCAGCTATAGAAAAAGACACAATTATCAAGAGTACACAAGACGAAGAAGAGCCCTCGCCGTAAGAAATCAAGTAAAAAGCCTGCGAAATATTAGACGTGATAAAGCAGGTTTTGCGGACTGACCCGTGAGGGATTTGCCCACGTGGCCCTAGAAGAATAACGGCCCTGGCTATAAAGTGGGTCCCACCGACGAACCTATGTTGGACCTAAGGGAAATCACATCCTGAATCATTGCCACATCCGAGCATCACTCTCTTCTTAAATCGCATTTTCAACTTTGAATTGGACCAATGGGCATTAATGAAAGCTGGACAACGACCACTTAGGCGTATCGGTGCCAATAAACTAAACCGAAATTCAAACGATATTATATGGTTTGTATGGTTACTTGAAACAATTAAACTGCGGGCCAGTCCAAAGCACACCAAAAAATAAACACAACCCCATCGGCTTATCTGATAGCAGTACTACGCTGTTCACATTTCGAATCTGATAATCCGAAGTTTCTCATTTTAAGTATTCTTGTCTCAAATCAAGCAAATCTTTTGTAGCCTCTAATCACACAAACAACAGATACCGTTATGGACATAAGATGCTATTCCTAGCCACGCCTAGCACTGCGAAAGATGCAACCAATTCAAAGAAAAGTAGCTTCCAAGTATAGCGGGTGTTACTCTAGAATAGTCTAGATAGAAACAATCAATTCGTGAATTTTTTTACTGTTGAGGTGGCATGGCTTTGGATTTAAAACAGTTTCATACGAGAGACTTTTGAATTCGAAGAGCATCTATAGAAGAGCATCATCCACTGCTAGCTTTTGAATACATATTGCAAATAAACTGTAATGTGGGAAAATTCGTTGGAGGGCATGTAGAAATCTATAGTGCACACAAAAGAGAAACAGAGATAAGACAGCGGAATAAAAATGTGACATACTACATGTGTGTTTAGGATCGATGATCTTCTTTCGAAAAACTCGACCTTAGAAATGCACACAAAAACTGGCAAAACAGACAAAAAGAAGGGCTGGAAGCAAGCAATTCGCGTAACATTTCACCTATGGAAAGAATGAAGAAATGGTCTTGCATAGACAACCCTATACATATCCATTATATCCGTGTATATCCATTAAAAACGGTCTCTGAATGCATTCCAAAAATGCCCTCCAGCACAGTGTTTCTTAGTCAGGGTTTCACAAATCATCATAAGGGATTCCTTAAGTAATCAATTACTCGGTGCATGAAAACAGTTATGAAGACGAAATACTGTTTTCGGGTTTCCTTAGAGGATAAAAATTAGAAAATATCGTTCTAGCATAAAATGACATAGGGAATTAATGATGAAACATGGAAGAAAAATGCCACGTAAAAACCGATGCACCATCAAATGAGTTTGCAATGTACGAAGTAGTACGAAAAGTGTTTGAGCAATCCAGCGAGATATTGATATCAATCCTCAGAGACATCTCGATTTTGACGACCAACAAATCAAACAAAAATCGTTAACGCGAGTAAAGAAATATCCGATCTGTGTAATCATGATATTACATGTATTCGACAGTTCTTTCACTCGAGCGAAATGCCACCGAACAAATCAGAAAAAATCAATGAAAATGAGGGTAAAAATGAAGGCCAGTAAACTGCTATGAGGAGTCGATTATAACTCGCGTAAAAGATTTTTTGACTTTGTAGTAACACTATGCAATAATCCAAGGGTGTAACATACATGTACATGTACGAGCGTACAGTGTACATGGCACTTATCTGTTTTTGAATTTCAATATGTAACGAAGGCCTTGGCCACACAGAAAAGCCAAGAAGAATACATGTATAAACAGGACAGTTGACCTGAAAATCCAAACTGCGTCAACCACAAGGTTGCCACTAAGCCAACACAGCTAAATCGTGACATGATTGCAAATGATGGCGAAATACCATTTCGATTTTTTACCAACGTTGCCAACTTTCTGCCTGTATCTAAAAGATGTCGAAAAACTACTATGGCACACGAAACCGTCAGAAATTAAAAGACGACAGAATCAAGGGTATAGTATGATATATTGAAAAGTGAGAAAACAAGGATATACACTGTAAAAGGCAGTGAAGGTGCGAACTGTAAACGTTATAATGGAAGTGCTCACCCGAACAACGTTGTAACCCACAGGTCTCTTTTTATATGAGCGCAACAACAAACCGGCTTCTTTACGTTTTATACGTGCACTTTTATGCACATTTTCAGCAACAATGTGGTGATATCTGCAGTTTCAAACCACAAACTAACAAGCCTATCGTATTGTAGATGTGCAAATTCCATATATATATGGACATATATAAATTCCATATTACACCTTAAGGGTCACTTCTGCCAAATTCGTTTATTTGGGACGTTATTCAGATGATTACTTCAACTAGAGTAGAAATACGAACTGATGGAACTGACGGACAGCCAATCAGAGGGGTGTCGCTTATCGATTAGGGATTCCTGGTTTTTAGTTGTTGAAAAGAAAATGGCTGACGCCTCGAGCTGAAGCGCCTCCAATGTTTTTTGTTTGTTGAGCTCCTTCCTCTCACCAGTGGCGCTGTATGCGAAATACTGGACTTAGTCAATCGCAAACTGGCGATTGGATTCTATTGGTCGGCGCTTTCAGCCCAGTTCCATCACTTCGTGGTTCTACTATAGTGACATACGCAGCACACCGATAACGTGCGAAAAAGTTTGTTCAAACGTGTTCTACATAACAAAGGTCCAAAAATGCAAACACGAGTATTCCCTTTAATCCTCATTAATCGTGCTCTAACCCGCGCATATCCCAATGAAATATAGCGACAACTTTCATAATTGTATTCCCAATCCAATGAACGCCCAGCCTCCACACACCACGCGCGCTGAAATGGTAAACATGATTTCAATTTGTTCCTATTAAATAGCGAGGCGAACCCTGGTCGGGATTAAACTACAAGACTTTGCACAAGTGCATGTTAGGGCAGAAAATACGGTGCCATTTACCCCGCCTTCGGTCGGGGCCCTCGACGTTGGAAATTTACAAACACGTGGTGCGAAGATTGTTTTCGCGCTGAAAATTATGTGCGTGTTAGAGCCGGGACACAAATCACACAATAAATTGTGTTTTATTGGGGAAAATAAAGCCCCCTCCCTGCGCTTATGCGGAGCGAATGAAGAAACGCATAGCTCCAGCTCCAAAGCGGGGTTTACGTGCATTAATGCGAAAGCCATTTAAGAAACCCAACCGCCAGAAGTGGTTAATTCCACACAAGGCGAAATGGTGCCAATGCAAAAATAAATTTCCATTATAGACACCTTTTATACGGGCACTCATAAATGGCTAGAGATAGGAGAAAGGGGGGCAAAACGAAGAAGATCACCACCGTAACGTCGTGCGTCAATGTGGATGGACCACAGGATTAGCATTAAGGTATGGGCCAGTAAATTCATCAAGCTGAGAAGACCCAACCTGTCAGATAACGCAATAAGCCAAATGCAATTTTTGCTGCAATTTCAAATTCGCTAGCTCAGGAAAGCCAATTTAGCTAAGTACATTTGTTTTAGTTGAGCTTCAATGGAGACCTGCTCGTTTTCTAAAAGTATCAGCGCCATCAGAGGTGAAATATGATACATCGAAATAATATGGAGGCAAAAAATGTGCTTCTATTTTACGTGCAGATCTTCGTAAATCCCGACTTCCCATAACAGGTGAAATTACTCAAAATTTCGTAAGCTCAATTTGGGGAAAGACGCAACTTCATGTAAATGAAGGTTAGATGTACTATACGATAAAAGTGATCAATAGCCTGTCTCGAACAAGATGAGTTTACAGCGTAAGTATTCAATGAGAAGGCGATTTTCTCCTAATGAACCATAGGCTTGCAGTGATTGCCTCAATGTAGGGGCAGCAAAAAATAAAAAATAAGAATCGCGGTTTGAGCTTATTTAGGTTATGGTATAATGGTACAAGTACACAAAACATTAAACAAATAAAAACGGGTGAATTTCGACAGTTGTCATTCTTGAATACATGTACTAGACAAATTAATATCTACCATCATTCATTCATTTGCATTCTTTAATGAACTAGACAAGTAAAGGTGAAATATACATACATTGTATTTCGAGCACATTTGGAGCAAGAAAAAGACAAGCATATGCCCTTAAATCCGAAACATATTTCTTATTAGATTAAATCATTTTTTTCCTGATAATACAGTATAATGAATACTTAACCCGAATTGGATAAAATCGACTTTCTGATTAAGTTGCTTTAGGTAGCAGGCACTTCGTGATTCAGTAACGAGAATTTTCTGAGACACGGTTTTTGTTCGAGTTTGGGAACTAGCAGTCTTATACACGGAGTAACCCATCTGCGTGTAACGATTATAGTGCAGTATTAGGTTAATTAAATACAAATTGTAATGTAAAATGGCGCCTCTTTTTTATTCTTATGTTTCTTGCAGACATATGTGGTGCACGAGTGAAATTTCCATAGCCCAGAGCTGAGATGTATTTTCGGTGCTGATAAAGCACATATAAAATGGCGTTAGGGTACGGTACAACCATAGCGTATACACCAATAAGTGTATCCTCTTCCTCTAGTACGCGAACCAGGCCGTTTGGGGGCGCAACGATCTAACGTTGCTGGGCCAACGCTATGGTGGTTACCAACGCTATGGTTGGACCATAGCGTATTGGACTGAACGAACGTAATTTGAGATTTGGATTTGTTGCACACGACCAGGTTAGCTTGCACTCTTGTTTCCTGTTATTTTATTTCGCCAAACTTTTCCGACTTTTAGAGGTGGTCCTACTTTGCAATCAGTGGCCTGGTCTTCAAAAGTCGTTCTCATAAGTGACGAAAAAGATGCAATAACGTGAAAAAGGTGCAGTGATTTAAAGCTAAATAACCTGTTGTTTGGGTTTGAAATGTATTGTGTGCATGTATGCAAATAATATATAACACTAACTCCAATGAATTAAATGAGAACCCCCGATTGGTGATAAAATTCGTCTTCATAATATGAGAGTGTAAGCCTAGTCACCGAATCACCTATGGACCTAGGGCAGAAGTCACATGTGGACTTATTGGGTAATGCCTTAATTAATTAAAACCATAATTTGTGTATTACTTATTTGCATGCTTTCGAATTTCTTCAAGTAATTAACTAAAATTATAAGCATACATGTAGGTGCATAGCGTGCTCAGTTGTTGTCATTCAGGTTCCAGCGGCTAATTCCCCATTTTTCAGTAGCCATGTCATTATACACTCTATATTTATTTACCTCGTGTTGTTCAAATTAGATGGGAAAAGGGATGACAAAGTCACCAGAATTTCATGATTTGAACTGCCAGTGGAAAACTCAATACAAGCTTGGACTAAATCTGGGAGGTTGACACCAAATCTTATCGATTTTTCCTGTCAAAATATTAATTACAATATCAAGGAAATAAATTTCAGTGCATCATCTTCGGGCTAGTATTTTTTCTCATTGTCTTCTTGGGCTTCTTCAATGCCTGGTTGAAAATGCGCAATGAACAGGACACTATCAACTTCCTAAGAGGAGACCAAGACGAACAAAATGATGATCTGTGACTGCAGTCCAGATTAACTAAAAACGGATATATACTATTCAACTGTATAGTTGCAAAAAGCCATTTTTTAGATATTCAGTGATGGTCATCTTTGTAATGTTTGTAATTTTAGATATGCGATCTGACATTCGATCATCATTTTCTGAAGCAAACAGACTAAAGATTTCC
>JAQFYZ010001317.1:0-24894 GCA_034695085.1 Cylindroiulus punctatus | reverse complement strand
CAACATCTCGTATGAAACCAAAATACGAAAGGAAATGCTTTTGTTGGAAAACATTCGTCACAGGATTTTTTTCACTCGCCAAAAGCCAATTCCAGCTTTGTTAAAAATATTTCAGCGATGATGCCAAATTAGCTGTAATAAATATAGGCATAATGCATATTTTAATTTCCTGCCATAGCCGCAATTGTTTATTTAGGTATTTCTAGCGTTGCCTACATTTCAGCAAACGCACATTTCTCCCAGGAGTTTATTCTTTGCCTTCGTGACGTAAACCATGTAGTAATTGCAACCAACGTTTACACGATTATACCAAGACAGGTACAAGATACAGCATGTAAAAAGTTAATGAACTGCTAAAAGATTATAAACAAAGCCATTTAATCTGGATGGAATTTTTTAACTATAGGGTGTACTTAAATAAAGTTTTAATTTACGTTTTTTACATCATCCCGTAATTTTTTATAAACATCGCGAAAATAATTACGAAGAATGCAAGGCATTTTAAAAATTATCTCACGAATTAGAGGTATGTGTGCGTTCATAAAACCCATGTCTGCAATATGAAAGACTAGCTGCATTATCTCCTTACATATAGGCTACATCTCATGCAATGTACATAACTTACATTTAATTTTTTCATAAATTCGTGGTTTCCCCAGAAATTAAATTTTCAACTGCTCGGGCATTTCCAGAACAAGGAATGTAATATTTATAATTCGTACAGGGTGATCATAAGGACTCGCACTCAGCCTGGGGTAATTTTCAACAGTGGAAATCTCGCTTACTTCACTTTTATGACTTAACATTGATCGGTGATTTGACATCATGATAACCTGTATCACATGAAACCATGTAAACACATTAAGCCTTCCCTACCATAGACGGAATTTTCGATTGTAGCGGTTACACCATGAAACAAATGTCTTATGTTCCAAAATTTGATCCTTGTAACTCAGTTTTTAAATTGCATTTAATGTAATCAGGGGGTAGGACTACGACCCCCTGACTAGATTGGGATATGCATTTACCTGATGAATTCTGGGATTGAAGAAGAAAGGCAATCTCCCTACGTAAGTCGCCATTTTGTGGGTTGAAGAGGAGTGCACGAAAACGCCTATACACTTTGTAATGTATCCTTCGACACGAATAATCCGAAAGGCACATCAACTCAGCTTTTGAAATCCAGCATTGATCGGTTGGCTTAAGTATTCCTAATTGTGGAGAAATCAATAGGCCTCGCTCTATGGAGCTCTTGGAGAGTAGGAGTGACGTTAGACCAAGAAGGCTAAGAAGTGAGTCACAAAATTGCGCAACCCAAAAAGAAGCCACACAAAAAAACAGAAATCTAAAGATACTTCTAGGGCAAATGTTATTGACGAGACATTTCAAGAGATGAGAGGGAACTAAAATACAGAGAGTGATGCTTTTGGTACAGGAGTGTGTTTGCTTTTGTTTTTAGCCTTTGCCAAAACACAGAAAAAGGCTGAGGACCAGCGAGGACGTCCCCAAACTGGCAACATTTCAAGTTGAGATGAGGACTAAAATGTGGCCGAGGTGGTGGAATAGCCCAGAGGAATGTGAAACACATAAGTCACACCGGCATAACTGATGGTGCAAATAAGAAAAATGTCACCCAATGTGGGTTAACAACGCCAGTTGCAGCTGATGATGGAGAGCCCAGTTTGTGAAAGCTTTCGTCCAATTTTGGCTTTTGGTTTAATTGCGCTACGAGATTGAGAGCTGGCGAGTGTTTTTAAGCATTTCGACGTTGTACGTACATGTAGGGGGATGAAATTAAGGAATTCCTTAATCAAAATGTCGTGTTCACGTCTCCATTAAAACATGGCGAACGTCAAAAGCAGGCGACAACGGAGACTAGAATTAGCTCGAGCAAAGAGAGAAAATGCCTGATATTTTCGCTCAGGAATTCCTTGACCGAAGCTTCCTGAAAAGCATTTCAACAATTTCTAATCATCTCATGTTCTAGAAAGAAAACGGGAAAAATGAGTTGATGGTGAACGGAGCTCGGTTGATTTCTTACAATTAATTGTGAAGAAAACAGCCAACAGCTGAACACAGCTTTGGTTGCTTCTATTGTTGGGAAAAAGAGAATTTATAATTTTGTTAAATTTATTAGCTATACAGGGTTCATACTCAAATTTACAAAATCATTTCCCTGACTATCCCTGACATCCCAAGTAAATTTCCCTGACTTATAAATCGTGTACAAAATCTTTTTAAACCTGCTCATGAGAAAAATATAATGTTAATTAATATCAACTTTTAGAAATGGTCAGCAGAAATCTCAAAATAATTAATAAACATGTAAAAAATTATTTCTTGGGATGAAATTTATTTTTAAATTTTATTTTGTTGAAAAAACTTATTTTCCCTGACTTTCCCTGATTTTACAGCAAAAAACGTAGTTTTCCCTGACCATTTTGCTCTTCCCTGACTTTCCCTGACATTCCCCGACTTTCCAGGTGCGTATGAACCCTGCTATACTACGATATATGCCCCACACCAGCATAGACACAATGAGAAGATAAGCTTTCCCTAACGGCTGTCAAGCAGGCAGTGATTGCCTCATCTAAACAGCAGCTTTAGAAAACGGAATTGCATGTTTGGGTTAGTTAAAATACCAAAACTGATTAATTCCTACAGCTTCTTCGACGAAAATAGGCAATTAAGGCAAATGATGTTTCAGATTAACCAGAAGGAGACTGGATATTCTAGACATCATTTAATTGCAAGCTGTATCTTATGTTCCTTGCAAGAATCTGAATGTATAAAAAGAAATCTTGCAAGTATTTATTTCCAATTATTTTCGTTCTGACGCCCTCCAACCCTGGGCGTCGTTTACCATAAAGGGCGTCCTGGGTTGATACGAGCATAGCAGTTTTTCTGTTCCAAACATGCAATAACAAACTACGCCATCAGGCACGTGTATTTTGATGGTTGTCTGCATGGCCACATAATACCCAGGTTGGCGATAACATAATAAAAATTGCAATATGCTAGGAAAGTACATGCGAACACGCGAAATCCCCGCAAAACGTCCCTACAAGTAGTTTCAGCATGTTGTTTTATTGCGGTTTGCAGTCGTTCCTGTTTGGATATATTAAATTAGGAAAACGATCGACAAATATTCGGAAAACCCGGTTCCAACCAGATTCAATTGAAAAAAAAAAACAGATTATACACCGAAAGAAAGACCAAATGCCTAGCGACCAAATGCTTTTTACATCTCTGCATTGGTGTATAGACTGGAAATTCGAGCATAAGCCAAGCCTCAGGAATTTCGTAAATAAGTTTGCGAGCCTTAATTCGGGTAAAACTTTGCAAAATGCAAGAAGCCGCAATTGAATAGAAGGGAATGGGGAGAGAAAACTCCGAAAAAGTCAATTTATTTCCAACCGAATTTAGGAAGAAAGCTCAGCGAATGCGCCTTTTGCCCGAGAGATTTAAATCAAATTGAGTTTTTAAGCCCGTGGCTCATCGTGTACGAAAACGAGAGAAGAAAATGTCATTTTTACGCGGAAAAGCCCGACATTTCCAATGGAAATATTACCTACAGTATATGTAAGGCCATGCAAGATTTAAGTGGTGAAGAACTACACCGCCATACATCGCTACAAATCTAATTAATAAACGACTTAATTTCCCCTAGCTCGCAGAGCTACAACTACGCACAATCGACTAAACAAACAGAAAACTGGAAAAATTAATTAATAATAATATCTGGTTGGAAACCCTCGGCAAATACAGTCCCGAAGTTGCGAATCGCTGCTGAGTTCTACTGTAGAGTCTCATCAACTATTGCTACTTATAAAGCTGATGCCATGTTCAGCGTTGCTCAAAATTTAACAGTTGAAAGCGTAATTGACGAACGAGTGGAGTTTCATTAAAAGCCGAGGTCGTTTTAATAATAAGACCTCATATTTCATTCTGTCACGATTACAGACTAGAAAGCTGGTGGTGGTCGAAATAACCGTTCAGCCCTAGTAACAACCACCGCATAAGAAATGAATGGAAATTCAATGCATTGCATCGAAAACGTTCACATTTAGAAAGATGACAGCACAGATACACAAGCACAATTAATATCATGATGATCTTCAATTCAGCCTCTAGGATTGATTAGCACATTCGTAACAAATTTTGAAAAGCATCTATTCATTTTTCAGTTGTTGTTTTTCCAGATTCCAGGTAAAGTTACCTGAAATTTCCTGAGCTTTTCAATTGGTGATCGAATGTTCGATGTTTTATTTCATCGTGCTTCAATGTACATCGTCCATAAATATAAAATGGATTTCCGAGAGTCCATCTTTAATCGTCAATTTATTGCGGTCGAATAATGTGAACGCTCTCATGATCGTCATGTTTGTCATGATCCGTCGAATGCCTCGTGAGATTCAATCTCTGGAGACAAGCAACAAAAACAAACCAATTTGAAAAGTATTTCCAATGAATTTCTGCGTCTCTTCTTCGTGGATATTTAATAAGCACTTAATTTAGAGAGTTTCTATTTTCGAGACTGAAAAGAAGATTGGACCAAAAAGTTGAGTCGAAGATGGTGCGTATACAATCGAGTGGAGGGCGGTTAGCTAGCAATCTCCTTTCCAGTGAAAAATAAACATTGGCTATTTTCATTCGGACGAAATGAGAGCACCGAAAAAACATCTTCGTCCTTTTCAAAGTTCCCGATGAAACGCCATCCATTAGGAAAACTTCAATCTCAGCTGTCCAACTTAAAAGCCTCTGCCTAGCTTCCAGAAGAGCAGAAATTGCAATGTTGGAAAATAGCTGAAAAGGCATCTGAGCAACAGTGGCAAAAAAAAAACTTAAAATGCCGTAAATATATGTATTGCATACCAAAGGCAATGCTTTTTCGCTTTATTTGGCTGCAAAACTCGCAGAAAAAATTCTCCTTCCTTGATAGGAAATAAATATGGCAGGCGAAAGCCTGATTTAAATTCATGCTTTTTCGAAAAATGTCAGTCAAAACCCATTACCAGTAAGAATACCACAGGGATGGCGCTCTAGAGTCCTTGTGATCATATTTGCAGCCAACTTTGAACGTTATTTTTGATTCCCCCTTATTTTGTTATTCACCCCTCTTACCCCCACATCCACCACCACTACCAAGCTTGGACGTCTTTATTAACGACTCTATTTATAACACGAAAGTGACCTGCAAGTTAGGAGTTATTACCGTTATTGCATTACAATTTAAGTTTTACTAAATCAGCGATTTTCGAGTACTTAAGTCTTGATTTCCATCCCTTATGAAGCAGCAGCAGCCCAACAAGCAGGCAGCATCAACACAGTTTTGCGTCCAAATATGGCGTCTGAATGACTGTGAACGTTAAAACTCATCGTTAACCCATGTGAAACACCTCTCAAGTCGTTGCGAAACTCGAATTCCTCTCTTCGTCATTTGGGAAGAAAACTTGAGGGCAGCAGCAGCAGCATCACCAGTGTTGCCATTTATGGAAGCGCAGGGTAAACGATTTGCTAAAATCATCTGGCGATCCAGGAGGCTCATCTCATGGGAGACGAAATGAGAAAAAAAAAGTGGAGAAAAAAGTATCTGCTGTCAGCTGGAGGAGAGCCAATGGATAAGGGAAACCAACCACGGGAGGCAGTAAAAGACAAAAAAATTATCACCAGGGGGTGCTCCATCCGCTATCGTCCAAGTGTTATCTTGCCACACGCGTGGTGCAAATGCTTCCTGGCCAGCACCCCCTACTATGGAGTCATTAGACCCCACGTAGGAAATTAATTTCACAATAATGACCTAAACTTTGTTGAAGTTCCAGTGGACTAAACGACTACCAACTGATCAAACTAAAGAAAACCATGCCTTTCATACATGCAGACAATAGATAAAAACTGTTACTAACAATTCCAGAAAAACTGTTGGGAAACAAAGTATTCCAAAAAAGTCCTTATATTATAATATTGTTCGTAAAGGTTAAATCTTGGCATTACATCTGGACAAGTTGTCCCAAATAAAATTCTTATTTTAACCAATTCATTCAGTTTTGTATATACAGTATATGTACACATACAAACTGTAAAAATTAAAATAAATAAATGAACATGGCCTTCGTTAACTTATAAACACGATATTCGGTGCCAATAATAGTGATATTGACATTGGGCTGCACCAATAGCGAACATCTTTGCTACTAAAAATGCACCGAAAATAGCATTAGCGAATATGGAGGCTGCCAAAACTAGTCCAAATGGTACCATGTTTTCGTCAACAATCATGATGGTTTTCATGATGCTCGCAGATAAATTGGGGCGGTTTTTTATGAACAATTTACCGCGATTTGGGTAGAATACAAGTAACTAATTCAGATTATCTTCTATAGTATACACTGTGCATGGTATAGATTTCTCGCCAATGAATATAATGCACAACTAAGCATAATGGTTATTAACATGGTGACTTAACTTTAAAAGGAAACTCAATCCTATTCCTCAGATTCATCGACTCTTCACACCACTTTTTTATGAAATAGGATCCAGTGGTCCAGAAAATCAATACACGTCACCAGATTAGTGATACAGCAGACACGATTGCAGTCACTTTTCCCAAAAAATCAGCAAGGTTCCCACACAAATTCTCAAGTCAATTTCACTGACAGATTTCCTGACATTTTAATCACGAAGCCACCATACGTACTGAAATTCCGGGGCAATTCCAATGAAATTCCAAATGTCAAATATCGTACAGCTGATATGAGATAGCAGTTCCTGTTTTCACCCCAAGTCCATTGGAGCACACAAAAAATGAGCAGTTTTCTTTCTCGGAATCAACCTATTCTCAATATATCTGCGCAGCATACGTGTAAAAGTTCCCAAAGGATAGGAAGAGCCCAGGAGCGAAAAAATCTGGGAACAAAAATGGTAAACGGCAATTCATGGCATCAGCTTTCAGCCATTAAGCCATTCACGTACGCAACGAACTAATAAAAGTTTCACGAAATATACGCTCGTACATAACGGGAATAACCACCTCGAGTAATAAGAAAACCTATCGTTATTTGGCAACGACGAAGACAACGTGCAACAGCACTTGCCAATGCTAGATCATGCAAAACGTTAGCTCGGGGCATAAACGATTTCCAGATAAATTTGTCCGACAAATACGACGAATTTGTGAAACTATTGGGAACACAGCTTAGCCATACCTTTTGAGATAGGAATAAGACGGTAATGCAGGGTTCATACTCAAAAATTTACAAAATCATTTCCCTGACTTTCCCTGACAACCCAAGTAAATTTCCCTGACTTATAAATCGTGTAGAAAAGTTTTTTAAACCTGCTCATGAGAAAAATATAATGTTTATTCATATCAACTTTTGGAAATGGTCAGCAGAAATCTCAAAATAATTAATAAAAGTGTAAAAAATTATTTTTTGGGCATTTTTTAGAATGGAATTTATTTTGTTGAAAAAACTGTTATTTTTCCTGTCTTTCCCTGATTTTACAGCAAAAAAACGTAGTTTTCCCTGACTTTCCAGGTGCGTATGAACCCTGTAATGAAGGTAGCTTAAGAGTTGTGTGCATTTTGGGAAAAAGGTACAAAATCGTAAATGGCATATGCTGGAAAATCCAAATTCTGTTTTCTGATCATACAGTTAGTTCATCATGATATTACTCAGTGCTAACCTAACCTGGAAGCAATTTCAACAGAAAATTAAATTCAAAATATCTGTAGAAAATGATAGGATTACGTATTGTAAACTAATTATTGTCGTTAATTTCAGAGTGACAGTAGCCACTTGCTACAGTGTGAGCTGCAGCCTAACAAGTTCATACTTTGATCGAGTTGCACGAGTATATTTCTACGTTGGTATGAAACTTCAAATAAAAACGGGCTGTTAAAAGTGGGAATCAATTCCAAGTCGAAGAACGAATAAAACGTAAAATTTTCAGGGGAATCGTCTGAAGCGTCACAAAAACGTCTGACGCCATTACTCTTGTAGGGAAAATGGCAGATTGGGGAGACGATAACCTGTCAATAGAAAGCTGGAGGACGTATCATTAATCCTGAAAAACGTATAATCCAGAATCCAGGGTACTGATCTTTACACTTCGTGGATAATGTCTTTACGTACAGGCTCAGCCATAGATTCAATTTAAAAAGAAAAAAGGGAAAAATACATTAAGAACGTCGTTACAAATCCAATGGCAGAGCTAGTAGAAAAAGCAAAAACTGCACATTTTATTCCATCCATTATTTTCGATTCCCCTTCTTTTTATGGGGCTAATAAAATGTTCCACGGGACAGACATCAGGAAGGGGAAACTCCAACAGTGTTTTTTAGCGTGCCGAATACTGCCAAATAAATCATCTAACGACGAAATGTAAAAATCGAATGAAATTTTTACTCCAGTGACGTCTGTTGGCAACTTTACTAGTGTTAAATGAGACTTTTGGACTGGGGCGTTCAAACTAACCAATAGAATGCAATCGCCTGTTTGCGATTGATCATGTCAGTCGCCTCACTTCGTCAAGTACGGCAGCCATTTTCCTTTCACTAGCTATGTACTGATAAGCCTTGAACAACTAATCGATAAGCTGAACCTCTCTGATTGGCTCTCCCCAGTCCCAACTTAAATGAGACGGACTATATCCAGTGCACTTCACTATACTGTATAGTAACCTTCTATAGCTTTTCCTTATTCCAAATTTAGATGTGTGTATCCTATTTGGCTTGAAAATCCTAATTTCAGTTATGCAGACATTTTGCTGTTCCTTCAGTTGCTGTCACTTTTTGCATTTCTTAGAAAGTTGTTGAAAATTGAAGTTGAAAATAACTTATTTTTTATCGAGAGCACCTCGAAGTCCCAACGTCGGATGATTGCTTACTTTCTCACAAATGCACAAGACTACACCGGCAAATGGTTGTTGATCCCCCAATGACTAGCACGAAAACGCATAACAAGGCATATAAAAGCGCCAGCAAAAGAAAATGCAAAAATATGATGCACGAAATTCAATAGTGAACCTAAGGCGAAAAAATGGCACGAATTCTTACAATGCCTAGATAAGACGCATTCAGATAGCCCGTAATGATAATATATGAAAGGTCAGCCGTACAGATAGTACCGATGAATGCAAATTATACCGCATAAGCAGATAAAAGGCAATTTCTTTCCAAACTTCTGTACGAAAGACCAGAACTGTCGTGAAGAATTCACACTGGTGAGATAAAACCAAAAAACTCGAAATTGAATAGTAAGCACCAAAGTCATATCGGACAAAATTCCTTTCATGTTTTCATTCATTTCTAGGTTCATGTGTTAAAGCAATGGGAATATCATCCGCAGTTGTTCCAAGTTTACTTGTGGAAAAACAACGATGTATTTAAGAAAGAGAACGCATTTTGATTAAACAATTAAGACAATACCATCTTAAGACTGGATAAACAAGATTCCCTTTCTCAGTAGCCATTACAAACTTCAAAGTGACGTGTGATTAAACTAAAACAGTACTGCTATTCAACTAATCTGCCTGAAAATTTGCATGGGTGGATCGATCTACATGTACGTTGTGAATCAAGGTGTATTTATTCTAGTGTCTTAAATTTATGCTCTATCTCACTGGGTAAATTCCTTTTGTATTCGGTCATGGAAGCAACAACAATGTTCCTCGATACATTAGTGGCCGCCTAATCGGCAAATTCTATCCGCCGCTATTTATAGGCGCAGCTAAAAACAACATTTTACGGGTGCCAATATTCACCAAATAAGAAACGGTTATTTCCAATTACCAGAGTGCTGCGAGGTAGTAAATACAGCAGAAGATTGGATTCCTGCCAGCAGTACATTGAATCGTGCGAAATATTGAAATGCGTAGCGTGACCGAAACTAGTTAATCACACGAAATTAAGTCCAAAAAAAAAAAAAAAAAAATGCCGATGAAAAGGAGTCCTCCACTTTAAATTTTCATAAAGCATGCGGTTAGGCGCACACTGTAGGACTAAAAAGATTTAAAGCCGAGCAAAAGGTCGGAAATAATCGATAAGGCCACAGTGTCTCGCGAAAATAAGCGTACTAGAACGTGATAATCAATTGATTAATTATGGTTTCAAACACGCCTTCATAAAAAAAAACTAGTTAAATTGCGACACTGAAGAATAAATCGATCACTAAATAACACACTGCCGGCAGATTTTTTAGTATCCCAATGAACTGCACCAATTCGCTAAAGTGAAACCCATCATTTGGAGTAGCACTACACGCAATTATTTCCATACATTATACGGGGGAGGATTTCAAATCTTATGTGATATCTCGCAGCCTGGTAATAAAACCAGGAGTGTGCATATATTTCGAAAGTTGCTTAAATTCTGCACATTAAACGCGATTGATAATGAAACAAAAATCTGACGAGCATTTGTCTGAAAATGCGTATTTCTTGGTGGTAGAAAACATCGATTACGTTTGGTGTACATCAACAGTTAGGCAATAGTCAATAATCGATAGACACAATCAATAACAATGCCAACCAAAAACCCATTATCATTTTGACAATGTTGCAAACAATGACAGAAACTAATTGAGTTTAACCAAGAGAAAACACTACAAAATGTCAATTGCCTTTTTTTTTCACGGGGGTAAGATGAGAAATTGAGGGGTGAGGGGGATTGTCCAGTTATCGAAAATACATTACCGAGAAAGGTATGGGGTCGAAAAGTCGACTTTCAATGGATGGTGCCTTGCGCAAATAACGCATTACAAAATTTCCCATAATCCAACTTTGTAAATTATTTGGGCAAGAATAAAAACCTACGACTGAAGCTTTCATCCCATGCACCTACGACTTCAAATCCAAATTGGGTGAAATTGAGCGTTGCCAGGGGTTCGGAGCTTCCCCGCAATGCACCCGTGCGTGTAGGGTTTCATTTGGGTATCATTCAGGGGCCCCGATCGCTGCAATTCAGCCATGAATAGTGGATAATTTACCCTCCAATTAGCGTCGAAATTAATGGGCGTTTCTTCGGCAGAATGGGGGATCCGAACGAGAAGTCAGGTATAGGTTGCAATGTGCTTTAGTGCCACGTACAAACTAACAAACGCCCATTTTTCCTATGCATCGTTGTTAATACACCCTTAATAACAAACTCCGAGCGTAGGCAGGATCCCTGGCAGAGTGGTCCCGAGACTATTATGCTCCCAGGAGCCAATTTCCGATATTCTTCTTCTTTCAATAACATCCACGTTTGATCAAATTACCACGTGTGGGGTAGGAACACAAATCCACGTAAGGCAGCCTGCCTTTGGGGACTGATAACTCCATTACAAATTAGCATTTTTTTCGACTATGAGACAAAAGCGAGCTTCCGTCGAATATCTGCTAAATTAGAGTATTAAAGCACGGTCTAGGCAAAAGCTTCACCAACAACGAAATGAGCTTACGTCGACGTAGGGGTAGTTTATCAAGGCGCATAATTAAGCGGCGTAACGACAAGAAAACTCTCCGGCGATAATAATGAGCTTATACGAAGCATCAAAAATCCCATATTTTTTTTCTCCCGATATCAGATGTGGCCTTTGCAAACAATAGCGAACTGTGCCCGCGAGCTGTTGTGGCGATGAATAATTTTCAACACCGTCGCCATCTAGCTGGCAGAAATTTACACGATTTTTATGAAACTAAGCGGTTTCGTCGCATGATTAAAACTGACGTCTCCCCAAGTTCGGATTTTAATTACGCCGACAAAAGGCATTTATTTCGGATACACATCATTAGCGACGCCATCAGCTTCTCCCCTATACTCGATCATTAGATTATCAGAAAAACGTCAGGGCAGAAAATATTTACTTCGGCGAAGAAAGAAAACGATGATGATAATAAAGTCCTACCCTAGCTGCAAAACTTTTTTTTTACAATTTTTAGAATAACATTTTTTTTGGATAAGGTATGCTTTTATTTCGTGTATTTGTTTCGTTGGAAGTGCCAGCAGGCGGCGCTGCAACCATTACAATCCAAAATGGCGTCTGCACAGAAAAAACCTGCATTTTCTGTGTTATCAGGATATATACTGCATCACCGATCAACGTTAAGCGCAATTTCGAAAGAAAATTGAATTTCAAAGAGATTTCCACAAAATCACCTCGTGGTTGTTCGCAGTCCTACTCTGATTGGCGATTTGATCGCAAGACGCCATTGGCCATCTTGAAGGCTTTTTTCCTATGGCAACTTCAGTTTTTCCATTTTCTTCCAAAAAAAATTCTCGTAATTCTTATAGTCTTAACAATATTGATTAATGGATTTTTGCGAGGACGCGTGGGTAGTATTTCATGATTACTATGCTTGTGCAACTCTAAACAAGATGCAGCTTGAGTATGGTGGTTTTAGTTAATTACTTAATTGGTGGGTATTAACAATTCAGCTTCTGTCGTAAATCACATGATATTGATATCACCATTGACGACAGAAATCTAGTCATGTTTTAGGTCTTCATTTTCGGTGAGAGAAAATGTTTATTACATTGTATCGCTTGAAACTCAACATGACTTGCCAACCCCACTCGAGACAAACGTGACACACTTTCGCTGAAAGCATTATATTACATCGAGTCATTTATCTTATGTACGATTATCATCAACACCAAGGGTACTTTATATGATAAGTCTAGAGATGTCCGTGAACTTGAATTGGGAAGGAACACTGTCACCAATAATGACATTAGCACCTACAGTTGCTGTACAGCTTTTGATATACATGCCTATACCACCTGCCTATACCGCCTTATACCACCAGAAGGTCCGAAACAGAAGCATATGCATGCATATTTCCATTTGATTCAATGTGATTTAAGGAATGATGGCAAGTGTAAATTCAAATAGTTTCACGTATACATCATTAATGAAACAACAGAAATTAACGTGTACAAATATACAGCACAATAACACTTACTCAATGTAGACAGCAAACATTGCACATAATCAGGATCGTGTTTCAACTTACCTAAAAGAAAAAATAAGTAACGATTAGATGATTGCAAATAAGATTTCCCTAGGGTTATGCAAGCATTTGACTTTCAGAAACACTGACAACAACATGACTATAAGCTCGCCTCGCGCATGATAAATAAATTAAATATGCATTAGGTATTAGAAATGCAATAAGGCCACGAAGCTTCAGATTTGCATTATTGATAAACAATAATGCATATTACTGTCGAACGTACACGTACGTCAAGACAATTGAATTGATATTTGCAAACTTCCTCGGGCTGATTATTAAATTTTTAAGTCTGAGGAAATTATTTGGGAAGCAAGCACATCAACCTGATGAATTTGCTATGTCAGACCGACTGACAAGCAATGACGTTATGTCATGACGATAATTCAAAATTTCAACATACAAACTCCAGGAGTTAAATCCTTTATTTTTTTTGCAAAACCAAGTTTTGGAAAAAGCTTTTCACTGCACTTATCTCAGAGCAAAATATGGCGTAATCGTTGAAAAGGGAAATTGCTTTTTTTTTGTATGCATCTGATCAACCCGATCGAAGTAAAACCTGTTCGCTTCCATTCCATGGACCAAATTTCCCAGTGTTGGATTCCAATGCAATTTTCCAAAGTCAACTATGTCGTCCGACTACGACCACTGACTGTCAACTAGGTAAGGGCAACCTACAACATCGTTGGCTGAATTTTCGAGCATCACCTTTCAAGTCATCGGCACTTTGAACGAGCATTTTTTGGTCGTCAAACACAGCTAAGTAAATCATTACTCAACGTCAGTTGCAGAAGCATCCCCTAACGTCTTTAGATGCCCTAAACGAAAAAAACGTGCTCTACCGTAAGCAAATTCACGATTATTAAAATCTTTAATCAAAGCTCGTTATCCGAGGTAATTTGGAGAGGAAATCAATAGCGAATTTGAGAAAATCCTAGCCTAGGTGGGTGGATGTGCCCATAAGGGAAGATAGAAATGGCGACGATATGCCGTACGGCAACATCCGCAATTTGTAAACCAAATTTTAATGGATTTCAGGACGTAGTAATGGAGCTAAACGTGCCTGGCACATTTTATTGAATATAATGTGCACTCCCTGCCCAAAACTATAATCTCGAATGCCTTGCCAGCCACCCACGGGCTCGACTGCATCCAGCAAAAATAAAAAAAAAAATTCAACCAGATGAGCTTTGCTTATAAATAGAAACGAGGAGACATACAGGGCCTGAGATTAAGCTGAAAACTGTCTGCACAGAAATTTACAGGGTGTGTCAAATTCCCGAAAAACGTTTTCCTGAATCGCATGGCTAATACTGTCTGTTAAAGCTGGTGTTAATATCCTCATCATTTACTGAAATCAAGGGGTGGGGGTGGATCGATGCTAACAATATTACAATCAGTCACTTGTGAACTAGAGCAAGGTTTTCATTGCTTTTTTTCAAATGAAATTGTCGGCCTATTAGTTTACCTATGGCTTTTTAAATTTATCCTTGAACCATAGAAACTGAACACTTTCCATTGTGACATTTAACATTCACGTCCTATGATGCTTACTTCTAGGAACGAGGTAATAAACAAATTTCACCATGTTAAATATACAATGTATTAAGACTTTACAAGATTATTGGAATGGCATTACCTCGAGCTTATCCCCACCTTTTACATTAAGGCAAATGCGGCAAACGTGCGCGCAGATAATTTTAACCAAGAAACGTTATTTTTGCACGATTTATTTCCGGTTTTACATTAAAGGATCGTAAAAGATGCTGAATCGTCAGCTCGGTTGCACGCATGTTTTTGCATCGATTCCTGCATCGTCAAAATCCCAAATTTATTAGCGCAACACCCGGCGCAGACAAGCCCCAAAGACGCTAACTATTTTACATTAAATTTTTAGTGAAGCGCGTTAAGTCGCAGTCATTTTGAAATATGCGACCCCAGAAAACAAACACGCTGCACGGAATTTGGAGGAGTTAACGAGCCCTAGGCACGACTAAACCTAGGGGGCCAGCCCGTCTATGCGCATCTTCGTCGTAATATATAATGCAACAGGTAGTTCATATAATCTATAACGGCGAAATATGAACCAACATAAAAAGCTCGTAACGATATCGCGAGGATACCCGGATAAAAACGGGGATAGATTTGAGAGCGAACATAGTTTGGCAGCGACGACACATTTGCATTTCCGTTAACTGGTTGTAGATTGCAAGGTGCATCAGCGAAGTATTTCTACTGAGTCCATATGACTGCTAAATCTGCTAAGGGAATGGAGAGAAAACAACGTTGTGGAACTGTTGATTACTTTAATCGAGGCAGAAGATCCACAAAAAAATCAGAACTACGTTATTTTTTTTTTTTAAATTGGCCCTTGAAACTCAATAGTTTTTCTTAAATTATTTTTGTAATTACGGCAGGACAATTAATTACGCACTAATTTCACACCGTAAATTAAATGCTATTGACCCCTCTCTGCATCAGTGTGTGTTTTGACAGGCCAATTGCTAAATTGTTGAAACTGAGCCAAATTTGAATCGTCTAATTGTTTCTGCCTCAATGATATCTCCCATTGCTACTGGTTACTAATTTAATTATCACTAAAATGCCGTTACATAGACCAATCAGTTGGTGGCTCGTTTATTTTTTCAGTGTACTTTATAATAATTCGTACTATGGGTATGATAGCCCAATGTTATGTTATCAAACTAAAATTATGAACTGACGTTACACAAAAGCAATGATCGAGATCCACCGCTCGTTCTAGCAAGGATGAAACTAGAAACGATGATAAGTGGATCAATTAAGATAAATGTAGTTTAGGTGTACTACTTATTAACCACCAGCGTATTTTTATCTACTGCGTCATAGTCCTTCCCACACTATGTCTTATCCAATTAAATTAGTTTCTACCTCTCAAAATAACCTACCCAAATTTCTGCATTCAATTCTTCCCATTCCGCGTTAAGAATAGCTTGCATTTTTCGATCATCAACCGTACTAACTAACATTTAAAGAACGAATTTCACGCCAGATTTCAGATTTATTATTTTCACAAAACGCGCCGAAAACCGAACGTTTGAAATAGTGACAAGTAACTGTCTTCCCGCGCCAGCGCCGCCTGGCGGGCGTCACTTGAACTGCGCGCAGAAAAAAGTCACTTCAAATTGCGATTTTATATAACGTATCAATAGCTTTCATAAAATACGCTCGGCGCATTTAAAAGGGATTTCAAAAGCGCAATTTCGCACGTTATATTAATTTAGACATCGTTTTTGGAGAAACGCAATTCAAGCATAAAAGCCTGGCTTTTAAGTAAACGTCAAGTCTCATGCTTGTCTGCTGCTATCTCTAATGCACTCTCTTATTAACTTAAAAGTGCATTTATTCAATATCTGTTTCGTGTGCGAGTGTATCAGCGTACACATGTACACTTTCGTCATCATATATTAACACAGAACGTAGTTTTCGCCAGACTCCTCGAATAAATCGAGAAAACTATTTAAACCAAGTCCCACCAAGTACTGCAGCTGCCAATGCTTAATTTGGCCACTGTTCTTACCATTTCAGGGTTCATACTCAAATTTACAAAGTCATTTCCCTGAGTTTCCCTGACAACCTAAATAAATTTCCGTGACTTATAAATCGTGTAGAAAAATTTTTAAACCTGCTCATGAGAAAAATATAATGTTTATTAATATCAACTTTTGGAAATGGTCAGCAGAAATCTCAAAATAATTAATAAACATGTAAAAAAAATTATTTTTAGGGTAGTTTTTGGATGGAATTTATTTTTCAATTTTATTTTGTTGAAAAAACTTATTTTCCCTGACTTTCCCTGCTTTTACGGCAATAAACGTAGTTTTCCCTGACTCTCCATGACCATTTTGATCTTCCCTGACTTTCCAGGTGCGTATGAACCCTGCATTTAAGAACACGACTTAGTTAAAGATAAAGATAAAGATTAATAATTATTGCACTTGGTGTTTTTTTTATGGAGCAGGCCACTCTGGGTGTTTTGCAACATTTCACCACCAGGCGGCAGACCGAATGCAAGTAGCTCGGTGTAAGTGGGCTAACGCTTGCATGTAAACAGTGATAATTAGGCCAAAAATGTACAGCGAGATGCACCAAAATCCGATAAGTACAGGCCCTCCAGATAAATGGATAAATATTTGGCTCTTCCACATCTACACATGGATTCGCCCCAGTGTATTTCGGGGTTTAGGCCCGAGACCGTCTCATTTTCATTAATCAATTTCCCCATGAGCACATCCGGTTCTTCTTCCGCCATTTAACGACAGTCAAAAAGGAAGTTTTCAGCCCAATTAGCGACGTCGTTTGCCAGCCAATCCCACAATGGCCGATGGCCTTAAAAACGATTCCTCCACCACCAGGTTTTCTTTAGTAGAGACACGATCATTACAGCGAGTCGCATCCAGCGTATACATAATAATGCCTTGACCCAAATCGAATTAATTAGGATAGACTCCACTCATCGCGACTAATTAGCCATATTAATGAAGTTCGCATTTGCACGAACATGGCTGCGAATAAAAAAACTCATCGAATTACGCATCGTGGGGCGACTGAATTAAGCGTAATTCATTTAGGCGAGACAAATTTTCAATCTATTTGGATAATTAACGACGAAGGCAATCGCAAGTTTTGGGAAAATCGCCATTAGCTACACCCCGAAGGAAGAGCTGAAATTGTTTCACATAAGTATAATATTATGGAAACATACACTGGGTTATTATGAAAGGCTAAATGGATTAAGGCCCATTGAAAGTGCGTTTTGACTTTGGGGACACCCTGCATAAAATTATCAAATACAATCTCTCCTTTGCTGATCAACATACAGTATTAAAAAAAATTTTGTAAACATTAACAGGGACTTGCGTTTTTTGGGATGTGCTCTCGACAACTTATGGAAATGTATATGATATTAATAAAAACGATAATTCTATGTTAGACCTCTTATTTTGCTTTATGGGCGATAGATGGTAGCACCTGCCGTCTGAATGGGACTATAAGAGATTTACTGTCGTTGGCAAAATAAAGAATATCTGGAAAAATTCTAAAAACGAAATTGGGACTATAAGAGATTTACTGTCGTTGGCAAAATAAGAATATCTGGAAAAATTCTAAAAACGAAATGTCTTTTCATTGTATATAGCGCTATCACTATAAACTTTGCATTAAAACATTTAGTTTCATTTGAAATTATCATATCTGTCCAAAATTATCAAAATTTAATTGCAAAAAATCACTTTCAATGGGCCTTAATAGTGTTTCAGCAAAGTTAGCTATGTCGTTCTCGAGTAAGATGACATTGTATTTGTCCCATTAATCATTTGCAAAAATACGGCAGTGAGCTCTTGGCAGTCAAATTTGGTAGTTACTATGCAAAAGCACAGGAATAAGTAAAAAAGAACAAACGTTCGCTCCCCTAAATTTGTTATACAATAGTGTTCGCAGCGTCAATCCATTTTTACTACAGTACCTACAATACTGTATGACATGTTTGAATACAATGATTCAACAGGTTACACGAGACATTTTACACCGAGCCAATTGCGGGACGTTCCAAAATGATGTAAAGACTTGTGATATCTTCATTTTACCACACCCCCTACCACATGGAAGTAAATGAATGCGCCGTTAGGGAAATTTTCACACTACCTTGGCAATCAATATTGAACTGATTTTCGTTTAATATTTCAGCAGCCTCTTACAATTTACATCCATGTTACATCATCATTTTGGAGACAAATCATGCAGATTGCACAATTTCCCCAGATTGGACACAGCCATCGAACGCAGACATGTGCTCCAAGTCAGAATTTGTTTCCAAATGTCAAATGCCCCCATCGTGTTTTAGTTTTTTTTTCATTTCAGTGTCCTTCACTTGTTGCATCGTTGATGGAGCGTGCAGCATATGCTAGCCAGCGCATATCTGTTGCGGTATGGAGGACACAGAACAGTATGACAGTATTAACGAAAACGGTTTCATTACCAGAGGATGGACTCCCGAGGTGGCGAAATTGTAGAGAAACATGTTGCGCGGCGTGAGGGAGTAGTCTTGCAGGCCCAGCATGGAATTTCCAGGAGCGGCTTCAGACTGGGGCGTCACGAATCCAGCAAAATCCAGCAAGATGGAAGCAAAAAACAGGAAGCGGACGGAAGTGGCAAGATGTGATCAAAAGCGGTCAAGTTTGAAGAAGGCTTTTTTCCAGAACACTGTTCCCAGCCAGGTTATTGTCCAATTGTGCAGCAAACGCGCGATTTGCTACGGCGCTTCACCTCCGACCTCTGGTAGTCACTGAGGACTAGACAGCGCCGATGGCTCCAACTTGGCAGGCCACAAAATCCAACGATATGACTAGAAGATAAATCCGCCCCAGGTGTCCCGGAGGATGCGCAATGTTGGGGACGGTGTTACGTGAGCAGTAGTAATTCCAGCGTTTCTTGTTTTAAGGCAGGCAGTGGCTGTGGAAGGCAAGGCTGAAGCAGTGGATCAAGGGGTTGCGTTGCCGACGTCCACCATGATAGTGAGCAGCAGAGCGGCTGCTGAGGTGAGCGACTCGAATCGCGTCCGAACACCGACTAACCTACGCCGACTAGGCATTGGAGTCGCTCCGGTCTCCCAGTCGGAGCAACGCCAGCAACAACCCGCACTCCCCGGGAACAGTTGCCGGCGCCCGTCGACGCCACGCCCTGATGAGAGATGCGTTGCCGCCCTCGGCGCGTCATCGACCATGGAGGGGGACAATGACTGTTCCCCAACGCTCATCAAATGCAACTCTCCAGCAACGGGCAGCTGGGATGACGAAAATGTGGCGGATTTTCTGCGGGGGTGATGAACCGAAGATGGTTTCGTTTCAAAGAAGAGTACCCTAACATGTGCATTTGGAAATGGTTTGGACGTTGGAGGAGCCAGGTGTGGTCCTGCAGGGCGACTTGCCCAAGCTTGAATCAAATTTCCCCGACATAGCCAGGTTTGCCAGACACTTTTTTTGCATAATTTTCGTCAAATTTAATCAAGCTTTTGTATTGCTCTCAGTTTGGTAAAGGTTTGTACGTTGAAGGAGCCAGCTCTGGTCCTGCAGGGCGACTTGCCCAAGCTTGACTCAAATTTCCCTGACATAGCCAGGTTTGCCAGACACTTTTCGCAAAAATTTCGTCAATTTGAATAAAGCTTTTGTATGGATCTAATACCAGCTTCAAATCGAAAAGGGTAAAGTCGTGCGTTTTGCCTACCTCTTTTAAAATCCATGGAGTCAGAAATTTGCATACAGTATTTCATGTTCCTTTCAATATTTTAATGCATCCAACGCAAATGGCTATAGTCAATTGGGAGTGTGCAACGCCACTGGTGGCGCTGCAGTGAGCCACTTTCATGGCCGCGAGAGTGGGATAAAAGCCTCACGTGCAATGGGAAGTTTTTCATTTGCTCCAAATAAGCTCGTAAATGCAGGCCAATTATTATTTTAACGGTTTTGACTAACTCTGTGGTACCCAATAATGCTTTTTGTTGGTGTTTGAAGCATTCCGAATTTATTTTTGGGCCACGAGCCTGAGTTTACCGAATTTCGCCATGCTATTTGCTGAAAGTATCCTACTTTCATGGGAGCTTACTCGACTGCCACTAGATAGCGACCCTTTCGCTGCACACTCCCAATAGATGGCCACTGGTCCCAGAATAAATTCTGCCATAAAATTTCTAGAAATCAGGCAAATTTCCCTGGCATTTCCAGGTTTTCCTAGTCACCCTGCCTGTTAGTGTTGGGTATTAACAATAGGTGCACCAGTGACAGCTAGTGGTGGATTTCGTATTGTTTATTTCATGACTGTTGAATGGCTTTACCATGAATTTAATAAAAGTTCAATGGCAATTAGGAAGGATAAGGAGACGTTCGACTTTCGCACAGCCCACCAGTGTCGCCACTAGTCATTTCAAGTGATATCACTATTGATGAATATCAAAAAAATTGCAACCTGAGCGAGATTTGAATAAAAATTGCATCAAAAATGATGGCGTCTCATGCAGCCACCCAAAAGCATTTTAAATTCTGTAGTGTAGAAAACCACACCGTGCCGAATTTTCTTCAAACCTGGATGACGAGTGATGATTTTTATTTCAGATTCTCAATTAACACAAACGATTAGTTAGCATTCCATGTCGTAAGATGAAGCGTATCCCCAACTTTCTGAGAGGTTTAGGGCTAGAAATTTTTCTCCTTGCTGCCGAAACAGTACATCCCAAGAGGTCAATGACAAACAGCAACTATGCATGCTCTACTTCAGCTGACATCAACATACCTGTAGAAACAGGGGATAAGCATTTATCTTGGTAATCGGTAAAGATAACGAGCTTTCTTTGATCAGGAAAATCCATCCAAGAAGGAAGTTTTAATTTTCCAAAAAACTGGCCAGTACACCAATGAATGACTTCAGCAACATCATGACTTCATGTCCATACAGCCACTGACAGACAATCTCAGAATCGAGCATGCGCGGTTCATAATGTGGCGTTATCAGGAGTGCAAAATGACAGATTCCCATTCCAAACAGCGATTTACAGGAAGATCCATCAGCGCGAGGAATATGGCAAACTGTGGTAGAAAAACATGTCCTTTCCCCATGGCCCACGCAACGCGCTCTCTATTCCCAGTTGGCATTTGTCACAGGCTGAGCAGTTCTGGTAACGGATGATTAGTAGAAGCGCACACGGCGCGTTGACCAATCAGATTTCCTGGGGGAGAATCTTTCATTGGCGCGAGCAGAAAAGCCATCTAATTATCTTCGTCATATCCATTTAATCACGGCCTGGCCGAAGATGAATCTTGGCCATGGGCAGTCATCGCGCCGTGGATGGATGGCAAGATGGCGGCCACATCGACCAGAGATAACCGCTAATGGCAGACCATATCAAACTCATTGGGGAGAAAAGATTATTAAGGACGACTATTTCGGGGCACGACATGAAGATGGTGGGGATGGGGCAGAAGCCAGAAGGAAAATGATGTTAACGACATGAACAACCTCCCAGAATTTACCTCATGCATGATGATCAGATAGTGGTTCAGATAGTGTCGCATCTGGGATTCCATTTGCATTAAAAAACGGCTATAGTAGAAATACGAACTGATGGAACTGAAAAACAGCCAATCAGAGAGGTGTCGCTTATCGATTTGGGATTCCTGGTTTTAAGTTGTTGAAAGGCAAATGGCTGACGCCTCGAGCTGAAGCGCCTCATGTTTTTTGTGTTGAGCTCCTTCCTCTCACCAGTGGCGCTGTATGCGAAATACTGGACATAGTCAACCGCAAACTGGCGATTGGATTCTATTGGTCGGCGCTTTTAGCCCAGTTCCATCACTTCGTGGTTCTACTATAAGGAAAAACGTGTACTGGACCATTCCAGCAGTGCTCATTGCTAAACACACCAAAAAAACGAGTAAACAGAAGCGATCCAAACATGAACTGGGAAAAGGGAAGAGGTTTTGGATTTCCGTTGTTACGCATTTAGAACAATGATAAAATTAGCAAAACAGCTGCCAGGAGAACGAATTATGCTATTTGTGGAGGGGAAAAAACTCGGAAATTCAGCCACGCGATAACTCAGAAGTGGCAATCAAAAGTTCCTCGTCGACGACCACGAAATGCACTGGGTGAGCACAAAGGTTGTTCACAGCTTCACAATTCAACATCATCAGTGCACGCAGAGTCATACTGCGGTTGATGTGATGCACCAATTCAAAACAGAAGTTGTTTTCAGTGCAATCCGAATTCCGACTGTGGCCACATCGAAGAATGTGAAGATCTTTCATATCCCAGGCTCCCTGCAATTTCTTACACCCCAGCACTGCCAGAATTGCATTTCATTTGCTTGAAGTTGAGTCTTGGAGTGGCAATCAAAGAATGCTCATGGCGACCGCTGGAGCAAGCACTCAGCGCCAGTGACGTCACAGCCACCACTACAGTTAATTAATCGAATTGTGCGGATTATGAATGCCCTTCCTTAATGAAAAACTCGTCGAGCCAAGTGCAACGAATGGCAACTGTGGGCAATTTACATGGCAATATTTTCTGCACTCGTTGTAACAAATTTCCACGAACATTTCAATATCACTGTTTTAGGTCGGCTGCAGACGTGCAGTGGATAAACGCGCGTCTTGCAGACGGATAACTACGGCGCTTCTTCTACCAGCCTTCTTTAATGCAAGCGTAAGCTGAGGCGCTTTAGTCTATGGCCTTACAGGACGTGCGTTCTAGCAGAACACCCACGTCAAATAAACGGCGCTGCGGTACCGCAGTCCGGCTGACGCACACGCGTGTACATGAACGTGCGTCAAAATAACGCTGCGTCACTGCATCAAAACACCGCTCGTCTGCAGCCGGCCTTACACGACCATATGGCATCTTCCACATACTTAATTTGGCCAGGTGTTCCTCGCATTACTTACAATTCCAAAACTGGATTGCAAATGTGGGGTGTTTTTAGCCAATGTTCAATCATAAAAATGATATTCATTTCAGGCAAGGTAAACGTCCCCGAAGACACCGAAGCACCGAGCGTGCGTCACTGCAACTGAAGCCAGCATCCAGTCCTCCGTTGTAACTGTTCAGGAGTTTCCAACGCAATTACCGTATTTGACAAATTGACCATCAGAGGGTTGAGTGGACAAAGGGGGGAAAATGGTTGGCAACAGCGAGGAGCAGTGGCGCAATATCGTAATCTGGGGAGGGCCCATGGAATGGCTGACAGTCGTAATGATAGGAAAAGTCTGTAGAAAAGCGCCATTTGAAATGACACGCCACTCGACGGTCAATTTATAGGGGAGGCCGGACACTGGTCAGCACTAAATGGAAAGAAATCATCGTCTGAAAACGCAAAAAGCAAAAGAGCCCAACGGCGAGCCTCTCAAAAACAATATTAATCGGGCAACATGGATGGTGGTGGGGGTGGTGGGGACAATCAAATTTAACGACGGTCAACCCTCCGGATTCGAAAATCGATAACAGCCCCAGTGGTCGCTGCCCAATCGCATTAAAAAGTGGATTTCAACTGTCGGCTTTGCCCATAAACTCAATTCGGCCATTCTCGACTGCGCTTCTATTAAAATTGAGCGAGCATCGATACAGCTGCTCGAGTGATCCAGACGTTGTTATTTACATAAAAACGCATTAGTGACGCGCTCGAATGACCCCAAACGGTCGAAACGCCCAAGCGCCATATTTGACGAGGAGGGCGAAATGTCATTTTCCATCATTACCTCCCACCCTGGCATATGCCGTGCTTTATGGCGCCTTCCTTTTTCAACAGTCGCAATAAACAGCCGGAAATATCGATTTCTGCCAACCTATGGCCGATTATTGGCGTCGCTTCGCACGCCATCTACAAATTAGGCCTTTTGCGAATTACAAGGTGTCCAGTCAAGTCCTCACCCAGGGACTGTGCATTATCAAGGCCCATTCAAAGTGCGTTGGGACTTTGGGGACACCCTGCAAATTACAAGGTGCCCCGTGAAGTCCTCACTAAGGGACTGCATTATCAAGGTCCATTGAAAGTGCGTTGGGACTTTGGGGACACCCTGTATAAAATCACTAAATACAATTTCTCCTTTCCTGATCAGGATATCAGAACAATTTTTTTGTAAACATTAACAGGGACTCGAGTTTGTTTTGGGATGTTCTCTTGGCAACTTATGGAAATGTATGATATTAAAAAAAACGATAATTCTACGTTTGACCTCTTATTGGCGATAGATGGCAGCACCTGCCATCTGAATTGGAATATTAGAGATTTACTGCCGTTGGCAACATAAAGAATATCTGGAAAAATTCTAAAAACGAAATGTCTTTTCATTTTATATAGCGCAGGAACTTACTATCAACATA
>JAQFYZ010001316.1:0-24898 GCA_034695085.1 Cylindroiulus punctatus | reverse complement strand
AACTGCCGATTGCCTGCAGTGGTGCCAAATTCAAAATCTATAAGGATTTTTTTTTCTGTTGTAATGAGCCTTAAGGATAACCATTATGGTAACATGATTCAATGGTATCTACCGTTCTTACTATCCACTATCTGCAAAGTAGTTATTTTTTGGCAAAATCCAGCATATTATTAACAATGTCCAATTTATTTCAAAACATTGTATGGCAATTCAAACAGTTTGTTTCATTATTTGCTGGTAAGTCTACCGATCTGAGTTAATACTCAATTCGTAAAGTCATTAAAAATGGTTCTAAGCTATGTGTTATCATCATGATAAGTTGAAGAAATAGAGACAGGGCATGCTTCGTCATGAATGTAACTGTTGATAAACGAAAGAAATTCATCCACTTTTGTAAAAATGCCTGGTCTGTTGGATACGTGAATAGCTGATGAAGGACATGTCTTGGCCCCACTGGAGCCAAGTCCTATGACCAAATAACGTTTAGTACCATCTTTCTGCGTGTATTTATACATGAGTCCGGAGCCAGAATCACCCTACAAAATAGACAAAAATACAAAATAAACATTGCTGAAAGTTTCGGATTAATTTCTCGTTCAATCTACTTTAGGTAAAGTAGCTAGCCGTTCTCTTACAGAACATGGAAGCTTGTCACCTGTCAGTTGGCCAGCACAAATCATTCTTGGGCTCAAAAAATTATTTCTCACATTCCACACACGCCAACAGTCAATAAAAGTAAAGACAGGAACTGTTATTTCCAGAAGTGATGGGCTTACTAGGTTCTCTGAAATTGTAAAGTTGATTAAGATATGTCTTTAACAGTCAGCTTTGGTAAGGAGTTACCTATGTTTTTTTTAATCGAATCCACTTTTTTACAATAATTCTTGGGTACTAAGTGAAATATTTCCGTGTTTTATTAAAAAATAAAACGATAGCATATTTTTATAATTTGGATGAAAGAAATGGTTTGGAACAACATATTATACCGAACATATATATGTACATATTATACTGAACCTTCAGTTTCTCCAAGTCCAGCAAGAGTGGCATGTATATATGGCTCGTCATAGTTTATGCCAACCGGAGGAAGACATATTGGGTAAATTAAGTCTGAAAATGCCACCGATACTTTCATCTTCATCAAAGCGATGTCATAATCATCAAAACCCTCTTCGAACTGGGGATGCGCCACAACCTCACAAACATCGCGATGCGACATGTTATCCGGGTAACTTGACAACAATCTATGAAGGATTACGGCCAATTCCCGCAATGGAGTCAGATTTCCACTGGAATGTGGGAGAAATGCTCGCAATGAATCTCAGATTGCAGTATATGACATCGATGGTCTGTGAAAGATTACCACGCACAGTGTTTGGTTCTTGTAGACGCAATGTGCGGCAGTCATAATCCATTTCCGAGAGATTAAGCTGCCGTGACAACGCATCGATGCGTATAGTGGATAACGTCCAACTTTCGTCTTGTTGTGAATAGTAACCTACGTGGTCAATTAGACTGTTAGAACCATGCGTTATTAAAAACTTGGATAAAAATATAAAAACTTAAATGCGAGGCAATGCAGACTTACAATCCAAGGATACTTGTTAATCTCTGTTTTCTCCCCGCCAGCCATTTTTTCTTCAACTTCATCCTGCTCCTTTATAGTTCCACATTCTAGAAACATGAAAATGAAATGATATTCGTAGGCGTGTTCATTATAACACATCGACGAAAATTCTATCAATTCTGTCGTTGAAGTACATTAAATGTGATGGCTTGATAATTTCCAGAACTTACCCTGAACTTTTACGATGGCCGAGGCTATCACGATAGTTGAATTGGATTCGATAATTTCATTTTCGCACGACCATAACCCGGCATGGTTTTTGTTAACAGCGTAAAGACTAATCGAGCAAAAACGCGTGTTTTTTCCATTGTGATAACTACTGGAATAACTTGTATAGTTGTCCATAGTAACGATGACGCCATCTTTTTTCCAAACGCAATTCACTTTCATGTTGAAAATGCAGTAAAGGGTCGTATTTTGGTAGTAGATGAGTGCGGTGTCATCAGGGGACACCGTTATTGCGAGAGGTTCACATTTGTATTCTAGATAAAACCACCATTTACATTTTTTGAATATTTCCATGAAACAATAAGTTATTACCTACATGCTGTTGTACAAAAATCTAGATGAACGAATCTCCCACAAATTAGTTGTTCATTCAACAAATGAATTCTTTGCAATCGTGTGAGGTGACATTTATTGAAATTTTTTTAACCTCGTATCAAACTTCGAAGAAGGTACCAGAATATGCACATACTGAAGTATTTTCGCTACTTCGATGCAGTTGGCCAACATTGTGGATTTTACTTACCATAAAACGAACAAACCAAAACGACTACACCAACATGAAACCACAAATCCATTGAGCGTTATCAGTATTTGATTCAAACTGTTTTTCAAGTAATGTTTATCAGTCTTGACAAATAAGGCTACTTATAAGCTAGTTAAAAATTCTACAAGGAAATTTTTCCCAAAATTACCTCATCAAATTTCAATAGAGCACTATTTCGCCAATGGTAAGCATCGAAAGGTAATTCCGATAAACATCTTTATTAATTATGACTTCGATAACAAGGATATGATACTATACATATACGATGACTTCAAACACTGCGCTCATAGATATTTTAATGTGCTACAGCAAAGAAATCATCGCCCCGCCCACGTGTAATTTTAAAACGTATGCGATACTTGGAAACAAGTGGGAAAAACCTTAGGAAAAATTAGCTGAATCGTGTTTACGTTTTATAGCCAGTGCTATCGAACTCCATAATTGATGAATGTGGTATAATCAAAACGGGTAATTGATTGTTTCGCAATTGGTAGAATTGACAATTTTGTACAGTATAATTTTGTGTTGGTTACTAGCTCTATCGATAACTCTTATAAATCAACGTTATCTTACTTGGCACCAATTGGTTTCGACACTATGGTCAATCTGGTACCGAGATTTTGTGTATACCGTCGATAAAATATACTGTACCTATAGTCGGCTCAACGAGAAATGAGAAATTCTGACAGCCAGTCAGAGGGATTCCGCTTATTGATAGGTTCGTCCAGCTGTTATTCCGAACCTATAATAGCTGGAAACAATCAAAATGGCTGCCATAGCTATACTTGTCATGGTGAACGAACTATGCATGATCCGGCTTCACGGCTCGGGAGCCAAACTGCATGGAGCCAATAATGTCGTATGTGCGACCCTGGCCCTGGTCTTTGATCGGAGTCCTATTGCGGGCTCCAGAACGAGCCAATAAGCCGTATGTGCGACCCTGGGCCGACCACTGTAGGGCCGACCTACGAGTTGCTAAGGCGCTTTTCGGCAGTGTGCACCCGTTCAGACTCCGCCCTCTAAAAGTTGGATAAACGAATAAGGATGCCTATAATCCTATTGGCTGAACGGACGCCATTTTTCTCTTCTCTCGTTGAGCTGACTATAGCTGTCACATACATGTACAGTACGCTATAGGTATATGTATTAGTAAGTCGCCGAGATGGTGACAGGATGATGCAATTCATTTCATATATGAAGTTTTCGATTACAACTTCACAGCCACTTACATGTGTAGGTGTTAGCATTCATAAATCCTTGACCCACCTTTTAATTTCTTTGTCAAGTCGCATTGGATAGTTGCAGATATTTTATATGCATTTATTTCATGTTAAGTTTTGTAAATTTGAAGGATTATACAGAATTATTGGTTTCTCATCATAAGGGCTCTTGTGAACTTTATGTGCTCAGTAGAAATATGTAAATTTCCCATTTAAATTTAAAGATTAGAATAAAAATCATGATTTACTGTTGCTCTAAAATTTTCCTGAAGATGTGTGCAAAAACTGTTCCTAGACATTTTGCAAAATTGATTGTCAAATTAATTTTAATCATCTTAATTTAATGAACTTGTGACGATGGCCAGGAAGTTCATCAATGAAATACTGTCTGTTAAAATGCAACACAATTGAGACAAGTTGATCGATAGAAGTTAAAATAATTTATTTTGGACTAATAATGCCTATCGCTAAAAAACATGTAAATATTCATGTATGCTCGTAATACACTTGTACAGTACATACATTTACACATGTACTACTGAATACATATACAGATATTCGTGAAATGACATTTACTCATATTCATCAAACTTAAAAAGCTAAGGCAGGACACTCATCATCATGAATGTACTGATTCATAAACACAAGAAATTCATCCACTTTTGTAAAGACGCTTGGTATGTAGGGTTGAGGACGCCTTTGTGTAGGGCAAATACGTGAGACCTGAGAAGTAAGTCCAATGATCACAAATCGTCCGGGTTCGTTTGCATAAGCATATTTGTAAATTAGTCCAGTGCCTCCGTCACCCTGTAAAGAGAACAATGCTATGTTACCTAATCGAATCAATTTGATTAGGTGCCATCGTTTTTTCAAAAAGTGTACTTGCATGGCATGGCTGTTTCTTGCCCAGCAGATCACCAGCGCAAATCATTCTTTCGCTCATATATCTAGATCTTTCATTAAATATTCGCCAACAGTCGTCCCAAGTAATAATCGGAACTGTTATTTCCGTAATTAACGGGCCTATTATCGTTTCTATAAATCAAACAAGTATAACTGTATACTGTATGCATTGAAAGCGAGTTGGCAAGTGGTTCCTTTTTTGCAAATATTATTTTCAAGCGTGTAACATTAGTTAAAAACAACCAATTCATAAAAACTAGATGTAACATCCTATCTACCATATCGACATTCCGGCCTCGACTGATTTCGACGGGGGGAAAATCAATTGTTAGTTTTTAAATTTTGGTTCGAGATTTCAAGTTGCGAAAAAGGAATGAAGTTAATTCACAGTTAGTGAATACTGCAGGTGTACCTTTGGTTTCTCCAAATCCAGCAATGATTCCTTTCTTAACTGTCTCATCGTAGTTAAGGCCAGATGGTGGAAGACAAATAGGGCTGACATATTCTGAAAATTTCACCGATGACGTCAGCTTTAGTAGGGCTAAGTCATAATCAAAGAGTCTACTGTTGAATTGAGGATGCACGATGAAATCGCATACATCGCGCCATGGATTTCGCGAAGACTTGAAGCTCGATAATAACTGACTGCGTCCTAGACTCACGCCTATATCTTTAAGCGGTATGACATCTCTAAAATGGAAGCGTTACATGGATGTGATCAAACGCTTGCTTCATTTCAGATTCATTTCATTGGTCATGCATTCTACAATTAAACATAATCTGCAATGCATTTCCCAATTCATTTGCTCAAACTTGGTGATCTACATGTAAGATTACCACTTACCCTTCTCTGACTATACACATTGCAGTAGTCAAAACCCATTTCCGGGAGATTAAGTTGCCATGGCACAGCAGCGTTGCGTATAATGGAATATTTCGGTTTTGGGACTTGTTGTGAACGGTAACCTACAGTATACATGTGCGTATATGTGTAGAATGATGTCATTTTAGAGTAGTCATTTTAGAGTATTAAATTAGGTTTTGCTTTAACATCTCAGTGTCGGTAGGTGGATAGCCAAAATCCTTACCGTTGTGTAAAGGGGTGATAATTTAAGCACTTTAACTATGGATGCTCTAAATTCACCCATTAAACTAAACGCAATGAACCCTATTCACATTGGTGTTGGTTTTAGCAGACCATATACAAAATAGTTGATTCAGAACTAAATTGCAAACGCCTAATCGTTTCTTATCGCCATGTACATTCGTCATGATTGCGTGAATTTAAATTTCTATCGCCATGTTAAATATAGAAAACAAATATTGAAAATAATCTTACGATCCAAGGGTACTTGTTAATCACAGTATCCTGGCCGCCAGCAATTTTTTCGTTAACTTCATCTTGCTCCTTAATAGTTCCACATTCTAGAAAATGGAAATGAAAGGATATTCGTATCCATAATTGATAAAACAAATTGCTTAATTCTGACATTGAGGTACATTAAATTTGAATGTTCGATAATTTCCAGAATTTACCTTGAACGTTTACGGTGGCCGAGGCAGTCACTAAAGCCGAATTGGATTCGATGATTTCATTTCCACACGACCATAAACCCGCATGGTTATTATTAACGGTGTAAAGTGTAATCGAACAAAAAGGTGTGTTTTTTCCATTTTCATAACTGTTGGAATAACTTGCATAGCTGTCCATGGTAACGACGACACCGTTCTTTTTCCAAACACAATTCACATTCATGTTGAAAATACAGTCAAGAGTCGTATTTTGGTAGTAGAAGACTGTGGTGTCATTAGGGGACACCGTTAAGGCGAGAGGTTCACATTTATATTCTGGATAAAATAAACATTCAAATTCTTTGATGAATATTTCCACGAATCTCCCGAAAAAAAAAACTTGTTCATCAACCAAATTCGATCCTTGCAATCTTATGAGGGCGACGTTTAATGAAAAACAGTTAATCCTAACTCTTAGCTTCAAAGATGATACTTTCAGTAGTTCAGGTTATAGTTTCAATTTCCGAAAAATACGGTATTCTTTAACGACAATTACCATATATACTTATTTAAAAATTTAAGCTTTACATAGTTAATTAGAAGGTAATCAAAAATGTAATTAAGTAATGAATATCAACGAGTACATTTTATTTAGACACCTTTCTTTTGTTAGTTTTAAACCAGAATGTGCATAGCTGATGAAACTACAGTATTTCCTCTACTTTGGTACAGCTGACCAACGTGATGGATTTTAACTTACCATAAACGGAACAAAACAAAGCGACTATACCAAATTGAAACCACAAATCCATTGTTGGGTTATCAGTATTAGATTAAAACTGTTTTTCATGTAGTGTATTTCAGTCCTCATTTAATTGGGACACATAAGGCGAACGTTCTTATATTAATAAACTAGTTCAAATTTCTATGAGGAAATGTTACCAAAATTACCTCGCCAAATTTCAATGGAGCACTATTAGCCAATGGTAAGCAGCGAAATGTTATACCAAATGCAAATAAACACCTAGATAATAATGTCTTCGGTAACAAGGGTGCAATATTACACCGGGTGCTCAAATAGGGCTCCAGTAAGGGGATAATCCTGAGGTTCGGATATAATATCAGACTTGGTGACAATAATTTTGATGACCTTAAAATGCTTAACCAAGGTCATTCGAACTTTATCTCGTAAACTAGTAAAGTTAGTGCAATAGTTTCAATTTCAAAGTTGTAATGAATCAATGTATTAGTCTAAGCACGGTTAAGTTAGCGCTAGGAAATAATTTGTGGGATATTTTAATGAGGTATTGCAACCAAATCGTCGCCACGTCCCAATAATTTTAAAGCGGGTGGAAGATTTTGATGCTCTTTTTGGATGTTCTTAAAAAATTGTAATGCTGGACTTTGATATTTGAAAAGATTCAAGAGTACAATGGAAATACAGAAATTTTTTATATTCGTCGTTAAGTAAGCATGCGTTAGGAAAAGCACTCGGCAAATTTAAATTTGAAAATTCTAATTAAAATCATCATTTACAGTAGCCGCAAAATTCCTCTGCAATCCTTAGACATTTCGTTAAATAATAAAGATTGTGGATCTTCATTTAATGAATTTGGGGACGATCGTCTTCCACTTGCCAATAAAATACTGCATTTCAAAATGAAAAGCAACCGAAACAAGATTATCGAGAGAAGATAAAATATAATTTATTGCAATATACAGCGCATCACTCAACAAACATAAGCAAATATTCATGTACGCGCATTTGGATTTGGGACAATGGCCGGACAGCAGGCTGACCAGAGAAATGCTCTATTTCAAAATGCAAAACAATTGAGACAAGTTGATTGATAGAAAGTTCATTTCGCTCAAAAAATATATGTAAATATTCATGTACGCTCGAAAAACACTTGTACAGTATATACAAGTGTAATTGTACTACAGAATAAATATACCGGCATCAGTGAAATGACATTTACTCATAATGATCACACTTATAATCTGAGGTAGGACACTCATCATCATGAATGTACTGATTGATAAACACAAGAAATTCATCCACTTTTGTTAAGACGGTTGGTAAGTTGGGTTGAGGACGCCTTTGTGTAGGGCAAATACGTGAGACCTGAGAAGTAAGTCCAACGATCACAAATTTTCCGGTTTCGTTTGCATAAGCATATTTGCAAATTAGTCCAGTGCCACCGTCACCCTGTAAAGAGAACAATGCTATGTTACCTTATCGAATCAATTTGATTAGGTGCCATCGTTTTTTCAAAAAGTGTACTTGCATGGCATGGCTGTTTCTTGCCCAGCAGATCACCAGCGCAAATCATTCTTTCGCTCATATATCTAGATCTTTCATTAAATATTCGCCAACAGTCGTCCCAAGTAATAATCGGAACTGTTATTTCCGTAATTAACGGACCTATTATCGTTTCTATAAATCAAACAAGTATAACTGTATACTGTAGTCTGTATGCATTGAAAGCGAGTTGGCAAGTGGTTCCTTTTTGCAAATATTACTTTCAAGCGTGTAACATTAGTTACAAACAACCAATTCATAAAAACTAGATGTCTTATCTACCATGAGGACATTCTGACATCGACTAAATTCGGCAGGAGGGGGGAATCATTTGTTAGTTTTTAAATTTTGTTTCGAGATTACAAGTTGCGAAAAATTAATGAAGTTCCCAGTTAGTGAATACTGCAGGTATACCTTCAGTTTCTCCAAATCCAGCAATTATTCCTTTCGTAATGGACTCATCGTAGTTAAGGCCAGATGGTGGAAGACAAACAGGGCTGACAAACTCTGAAAATGCTACTGATGTCGTCAACTTCATCAGAGCTAAGTCATAATCATAGTCTATGTTGTCGAATTGAGGATGCATGACGATATCACATACTGTGCGCAACTCACTGTTTCCTAGAAGCACGCCTATATCTTTAAGCGGCATGAGAGTTTTTCTAAGATGGACACAATGAATGTAAAAACTTGTGCAGATCCATTCAAGCACATATTAGAAATTTATAGCATTCTACACTTAAACACAATATGCAGTGTATTTCCTAATTCATTTGCTCGAACTTGATGATATACATGTAAGATACCACTTACCCTCCTTCGTCGTCATCTACAATTTGTAGACAAATTGCAGTAGCCAAAATCCATTTTCGGGAGATTAAGTTGCCATGGCACCTCAGCGTTGCGTACAATGGAAAATTTCGATTTTTGGACTTGTTGTGAACAGTAACCTACAGTATACGTGCATATAATTAAACAATTGAAATTTGTCACCGTTTCAGCATCTTAGTACCAATAGATGATCAGCTAAAACACATGCAGATGTGTAAAGGTGCTATAATACAGCCTCTAGAACTATTGATGCACTGATTTCCCACCACACAAATAGCCTAAATACATATTAGTGGGTGTTATGACGGGCCACATAAAAATGGTTGATGCAGCACCAAATTTAAATCGTCCAATCGTTCTGCATCACCATGTACGTGCATCAAGATTGGGTGAAACTAAATTCCTAACGACATGTTAAAAATAAAAAAATTGAAATCTGAAAAATTATCTTACGATCCAAGGGTGCTTATAAACCGTGGTTTCCTCGCCACCGGCAATTTTTTCTTCAACTTCATCCCTTTGGTGAACAATGCCACAATCTGGAAAATAATTAAATGTAGGCCAATTCTTTGAACTTTAAAATCAACACGTTAGACGAAAAAACAGAATGTATCTAACATATCTTATACAGTACGATGAGCAGGAAATAGGCAGGATAACATTCAAAAATCATGGTTTATGTAATTTTGTTTTGTCTTGATATTACATTTATTACCAAACTACATTTCAGGGTAGTTTTAGTGAATTGAAATGGCAGATGTAGAGATTGTTTTAAACTTACCTTGTACTTTCACTATCGCTGAGGCTGTTACGGTCTCCGAAATGGATTCGTTGCCGTCATTTTCGCACGACCAAACACCGGTATGGGCATTGTTAACAGTATAAAGGTTGATCGAACAATGCCTTGTATTTTTCCCATTTGAATCATACGCGTAATTTGCGTAGCTGTCCATGGAGACGATAATGCCATTTTTTTTCCATACGCAATTTACCTTTCTGTTGAAAATGCAGTCCAGGGTGGCATTTTGGTAGTAGAAAAGTGTGGTGTCTTTAGGGGACACACTTATGGCGAGAGGTTCACATTTATTTTCTGGAATCAGATTATTTTGTTTGGTGATATAAAAAACCCGAATATTTCGGTTGAGTATTGCATGTTGATTGTACATGTATATTTCACTGGCCTCCAATTCCTACATGCTATTTAGGGAAATGTTTGGCGTACAAAACCTAAAAGGACTTACCGTACCTGAAATGATATGCAGCAAAACTATGATGCTGAAATAGAAAATCAAATTCATATTTGCAAGTCCTGATATGGGCGAAGTTGAGCGGTGCTTTTAGTTTGTTTTTGTTGGTGTTTTCATTGTTTTATGTTTAAATTGTTTGGAGGAAATCGGTCTTAAAAATTACTATTGGTGCACTTCCTTGCCAATAGTAGGCAAGGCGATATAATGAGTTTAAATAGCTAGGATTATAACTTACAAACAGCTCAATTATTACCCGTCGATGATACATGTATTTCAATGACAGTGGTGTGATAAGCATAATTTGCCATGAATGAAGATTTGCCAGACCGTAACGTAATTAAGGCGAAATACAAATAGAATTTTCAAGGAATTAAACGAGAAATATTTAAAGTGAATATACATGTAGTAACGACGATTAGAAAAGAGAATATAGTAATTTAATTTCAGCCAAATCAAATGAATTGTGCATATACATGTATAACTTCATTCCATGGCGTCATTTAAATCGATACGTTATAAGACCGGAAAAGGCATCTGTTTTCGGAATTGATGATTTTTTTCCAGAGGTTAATTTACTTGAGTTTTCAAAATGCACTTTAGGGTCACATAATCGCATTTGGTAAGTAAAAACGTGTGGTGTTTACAGGAGGCACCGTTTGGCGAGAAGTTTATATTCTAGAATTAAAGTTTTTTATGATTTTGAATATTCTCTGACTTTTTGTTGCTAACTTCAGAAACATGACAAATATCCAGTTATAAGCGAAAATGTAAGTAACTGTACGTTTAATGTTTCGTCTTCGCCACTGTTAACATCATGGTGCCACTTGTTATTAAGCACAACTAATATGTTTATTGACGAAATGCTTTTAAGATAAAAGTTGTTTTTGCATACAATTATAAATTGCTGTATTTTCTTTCTGTCTTTAACATACATGTACATGTACATGTGAATTGTGTTTTTGGAACTTTGTTTAAAGGTCCGAATAGGGCAACCTAAATACTTTATCTTAAACGTTTTGCTGAAATAATTTCCCCAACAATTACCTCATTTCATTGCACATGTGCATTACATCACCAATAGTAAACAACGAATTTCAAGGTGAAAATAACACATGGGCCCCCTGAAAAATTCCAAGAACCTTTCACCCAAGTTGATTACGGTATTTTAAGCTAAAACGAATCAACTTTTTCCTTAACGTTTTTTGGGACCGATTTTAACCAGTTTGTATTAGAGGAACGTTTGATTGGTGAGAAATTTTACGACTTCAATACAATGTATCCACGAGATCTTATGTAATGTGCGGTTTATCATCACGTGCACATAAGCTTAGTGCGTAATATAATGAGATCCTGAATACAAAGTTAATTATTATTCTTTTATGATTAGTCATTATGACTTTGGTAAGGAGATGAAATAATTGGAGGAAATGTGCAGGTTTAATTTCGATGCAGTTTGAATTGACAGGTATCTGTTAATGAGGTGCCACACGCCGGTAGATTTTACTACAGGCCAAATTAAAGATTTGGAAGACATTCTAAAAATTATGAGAGCTCTACTGTTCGGTGACCTGTTTTAAAATTTTTAAATATTTGAAAATCCACCATGGATTGTATTTTTCAAATCCATTCAACATTTGCCAGTTGGCAGAAAACGAATCAGATGGTTGACAGTATTTTATCCACTTTCCTGTTGATTGTGTTGTCCATTTTCTTAGTTTCTGCTTCGAATGAGCAGAACGATACTCTTTCTTTTGGAACGTCAGTGGATATTGATTGTGGGGAGGAACAAATACTTGACTGCAATTGGCTACATTATAACAGATCTGTTGAAGTTGGAAGGAAACGTTACAAGTATAGCTGCTCGACCGGAAATGACACAAAATATTGTGCAGTTTACCCTGTCCAACTCTATGAGGTTCACGGTGATGAACACTGGCACTGTTGGTGCATTACCAACAATGTATCTCCTGAATTGGAAAATGAAACACAGTCATTGACAACAGGTAGGCCATAGTATATATAACATTTTATTTGTCAACAGAATCAAAATGTATTCATTTGGCAAGAATTGCATGTGAATAATTTCTTAATCAGTTTTATGTAGTAATCAAAAAGTATGTTGTATGAATATGAGAAATGTTTCAGTTCGGTATTTAATATTTGCGTATTTATATTTCAGAATGTGGGCATGCCAATGACTTGCATATTGCTGAAGCTAAAATAGCAGGTGGAGAAACCACTTCCAGTAACAAGTATCCTTGGATTGTAAGTGTTTGTGTTTCATTTGCATACCAATGCCACTTCAAACCGGTTTGTTGTTATTGTATTGTCCAACTCTGGTCAACAACATACATTTACATGTACTTGAAAAAAATGTGATTGACCAGATACATGTATTTCATGGAGGTACCACCGAAAATTGCATGCAGGGTATGAAAAACATTATTTTGCATAGTATACATATGGAATAAACCGGATTTTGAAATACTCCGTTTTAATTTACCCTTCAAAAATAATATACAGTGTTTTTTAAAAGAACTGCTCAAATTTCATTTGTTTTCAACGACTTTAAAGTAAACGCATTTTAAATTCCATGATTCTATTTTAGGTAGGTATTCACAATAGATCTAAAGATTTGCGATATCCATTATATGTATCTCTCTTTTGCCACGGATCACTAATCTCAAAAAAATGGGTTGTCACGACAGCTCATTGTGTCTACCTCAACAAAACACTGTAAGTACATTACCCCATGATGCAAATTTATAGTAACTATACATTAGTACATGATGTCTGATAGGAAAAAATGTTAAAAACTACATTAGTACATGATATCTGATAGGAAAAAATGTGAAAAACTGTTCTATATCAGTTACAAGAATAAGTACACTTGTTAACAATCACTTGCATTGCTTCTATATTCCTAGTGGCACTGTTCGCCCCTTAGACCAACTTTTCGTGAGTCTTGGTGGTCACTTCTTAGGGGAGAGTTTATTCGAATCAAATATAATATGTAAAGACCTGTGTGGAATTCTAATTCATCCTAAAAATAAAAGATTCACTTTCGACTACGACGTTGCCATGCTAAAGCTGTCAACTGAAGTGAGCTTCTCCAAAGAAGTGAGTCCAATTTGCCTTCCTCCTCCTCACATAAACGTCACTGGGCAAATGGTCACTGTTGCTGGATGGGGAGAAACGAGAAGTAAGTATCATGTTATGCAACGCTGTGACATTGTGAAATTTGCCAGTTATTTTTATACGGTAAACGATTTTATTTCAGAAACATTTAAGAGCCTTTATTTGAATGAAATAACCATCCCTGTCATCTCCAATCTGGATTGTGAGCATTTACTGAACCTGAAAAGCGTTAACATCACTCCCAGAATGCTTTGCGCCGGGCAACTGGATGGATACAAGGACACCTGTCGTGTAAGGACTTTAAGACAGTTGTTTGTGATTTAATATAGAAAATTTGTTAGATAATGCAGTTTCGTATTTTCAAGAAACTTATTTAGGAATATTTACTAATGATTTGACTAAAACAGTTTGCAGTTTATGGCTCAGCATCCTTAAAACTAACACCATGTTTATTCCAATATGTACATATCCTCATACTTTGACTAGAATTTGACTGATTACATGGGTTTCTTTGCAGGGCGACTCTGGCAGTGGACTTTTCTACAAGAATGCGAACAACCGCTTCGTTTTAGTCGGTATTGTCTCTTTTGGGTTGCCCGGCTGTGCCCAACCCAACTCTCCAGGAGTTTATGCAAGAGTCAGTGAGTTTCTTCCTTTTATTAACGCCCATCCTGACAATGAATCTTGTCCTGCAGTCCAATGACGTGCTGCTCTATTTTAATTAATGATGCGTTTTATTAAAATGATGTTGTGTAGAGAATCTCTTCTTTTTTCAATGCCTGCATATGATTGACTAGGTAAATTTATCTAATTTCCAAGAAACATTTAACTACTCGAAAATATATTGATATGTATGTATTATTACGAATGCATTTGATGCAATTGAAAAAGATTACAGTCTTTTAACAATTGTATTGTTTCAATCATGTATAAAATTATGCAATTTTGTATTTTTGTCTTTAATCTGAAATGACTTTTTTTTCTGATAAATGCAGCACACAAAACTGGGGCCATACGTTAGGTCTAGTAACCTACATTCTGACACTTTGCAAATACATTACATGGTCTCCCCCAACGTTTCACCTAGATTTGTTTTCAAGTAGGGGCTTCGTTTTCAGGTCGGATGAGCAGGTGCAGCAGGGTCTCTGTTTGAACTGATAATCATATTTCGCTTTAAATCCACTAAATTACTGATAATTTGTTATCCAATTGAGAAATTGGAATCACCTTCTCAGTGGAAAAATAGGTTAATCCAATTATGATAATGACTTAATCAAACGGGGAATTAGTTCAGATGCGAGGCTAAGATAATTGGAAACGAAGCCGTATATAGTAGACAGCATCAGAATTTCTGAACGACCGAAAGTCACAAAAATGACATCGAGAATGGCACTCACTTGGATTTTGACACTATTCCTGGTTGCCCTGCACATTCTGCCATCATATGCAAATGCGGTAAGTTCATTTAATTTACCAACTTGCCAAAGCATGAAGGATTTGGCACTGAAGCTAAATCAAGATCAGAATTCTTTTCAGGTGAACCGAGTTCCTTCAAATGTCACGGATTCAGATTGTGGTAAGAAATTTCAGAATTAACCATAATGATTGATTTTATGTCATAAGTTAATAAAGTTATGACAAACACAAAACTATCACTTGCAAGTAGTGATGTGTATGTGTCCCAAATGTTGGATTTGTTTCTTAAAATGTGATCAATTTAGCAAAAATTGGAGTATCGGTTGTACCAATTGTCAAACGCCTTTATTTAATTCAACAGTTTGTGGCATTCCTAATCGACAAACGCATATCGTAGGAGGAACTCCAACGCAGAGAAACAAATACCCTTGGATGGTAAGATCGATTTAACCTTTATTCGTGTATTCAAAACAGATTTAAAAAATGAATTATTAACTCAAAAATAATTCATGTTGAATTAATTTTTTTTAAATATTACAGGTTTCTCTACATAGAACTGCAGTTCTAAAAGCAAAGGGCCTTTTTGCTTCCTATTTTTGCGGGGGGTCGTTAATCGCCCATCAGTGGATCGTTACTGCTGCCCATTGCACTTATTCCAGCAGGTACCGTATATAAGAGACATTGATGTTTGTGGAGACATTTCCATCATCTTTTAAATATTCGGGAAAGGGTCTGCTGGCCAAAGTGGTGTAGTTTCTGAGCCAGGCAACGTTGGTTATTTTCAGAGAGTTTCCTGAATTAATTACCGCCAATCTTGGAGACTATGACTATTCCACGCAATCTGAAAGTAGCAATGTGCGGATGCAAATTTCTGAAATTATTAATCATCCGAATTATATCAAACTGGAAATGGACTTTGACATCTCTCTGCTCAAGATGTCCGCACCAATCGAATTCACCGATACTATTCGTCCAATCTGCATACCCCCACCTAAAGTTGACTTATCGAACAAGATGGTCAGCGTGCATGGATGGGGTGTCACCAAGGAAGGTAATACAAACCTTACTTTATCTTCAAGATTTCATCGCTTGCAAAATGATGTTGATCCAGCATGCCATCACCGTCCAAAGTAAATTGACGTAAGGAGGTATACAACTACAATGTAGTATTATGAGAAATTATAGGGCGAGAGTTTGAGGTACATGTATATAGGAGATTGAAAATGTTAGGAAAAAATAGCATCGGGTGATGTAGTATAGAAAAATATAAGTTCATAAATTCAGTTTCATACGTAGGAAGTCCATTACTTTGGGAAAACTACTGTATTCCATTTGGAAAGGTAAACACATTTTAAGTTTAGGTAAAAACCATTGGAGAAGACGTATTTATAGAGAGGAAAGCCATTTTAATACTGTATAGGGCATAAGCAAATGCTAACTTTTACTGTCTTCCAATGAAGGCGGAAAGGCGAGCCCTATTCTCAACGAAGTTTCTGTCCCAACTATGGAAAACTCTGACTGCTCCAAATACTACACGGACACAGACCTGTCCATCACTGATAACATGATATGCGCCGGTTACAGTAATGGCGGTAAAGACTCTTGCCAGGTAATTCAAATGCAACAAACATATTCTGGCACGTTCTTTCATATTCACGATTTTGGAAACACATGTACAGCTTTGCATACGTGTTTCTCGTTAGGGGGACTCAGGTGGACCTTTGACCTACGACCTCGGAGGTGGCTACGCTCTGGTTGGCATTGTGTCGTTTGGAATGGGATGTGCACGACCCAGTTACCCTGGCGTGTACACCAGAGTGACTCGATTCATTTCCTGGATTGATGAAACATGTCAATATTCCACATATGCCAAATCATGCTAGGTCGTGCTATGGGGGAAAACCTCCATTTTTGTGATTTTTTTCACCAAATAAATAATTTATTGACAAGAACTGTATTGAAACTGCCCATCGGTGACAGTCTTCGTGGACAGGACTCCTTTGATTATGTTAGGGGTATTGTTAATCAACTCAAAGTTGATGCTGAAATATTATTAATCTTATATTTCATGTTTATTTTTGACTGTTGTTAAGTTTTTAGGGCTCGAACAATGGTGACATCGAATTTAGTTGAAATCTCCTAGTTTTACTCTGTTAGGAATGAGACTTTATACATACTACTTCCGCTCTGCATCACGCATTTATGTAAAAGCCTTGAATATTTGTTCAGGGTTTATGAGAAGTGTCAACAATGAAAGCATGCTCAAACAATTTGTGGATGAGACCGTTTTAATCCGCCACATCTATTGTATTTAATCAGGTGTAATTAATGGGTTCAACCTTTGCGAAGCTCGTTTATAGCAGGACTTCCATGTGCTCGGATTATGAATGTGGGTCCATAGAGAGCAATACACTCATTACACTTTATTTAATTAGCACTTTCATTAACAAACACTTCCCATCACATCACCACCTAGTCTGCAGAGCCGTGTTTGTTTAGATTATTTCATTAATTGCCTGATGGTAATAAAATATGGTATTTGATTGCAATTCGTCATATTTTGCTATAAATAGCAATCTGATAGGCGGATCCAAATGTATTTATTAATGTCAAAATGAAAAATATGGACGTGTTCGTCGCCACCTTGGCTTTGCTGTGCTTCTGCTCATCTTGGGCTCTTTCTAAGGTAAATTTTGTCATTTTAGAAAGTTAATTTCTAGTTAGAATGTATTGAAATCGGTATCTCGCAACTTTCCAATAACTATAACTGAAACCTTTCGACTTTAAGCTATATAACGATTTTAGTATTAATGTTTATCAACATAATATTGTTCATATAAGTTCATATTATAATATGATTATTAAAGTAAAAATTTACCTTAACTGGCTTATGTAAAAATTAAAAAACTCCTTTAATTGTACGATTTCTTGCCAATTTTGTTTTATAAACAGGAATACAATGCAAGAAATGTGACGCTTGGGACTGAGCCAGAAGATGAAAGTTGTGGTAAATATAGTAATAAATATAGATTTTAACAGTGATTTTTGCACGTTGTAATCGAGTGATGCTCATTGACCATTCCAGAGTGCGGAATTAAACATCAAATAACGAAAATTGTCGGTGGTCAAGTGACAGATAGAAATGAATACCCTTGGATGGTATCTATCCACGAGACTGCTGAATATTTCGTTAATGGAGCCTTTCGATCGCAATTTTGCGGAGGGACGATCATTTCCAAAAAATATGTAATCACGGCTGCCCATTGCGTCGTTAAATACAGGTTAGATCAATCTTACGTAAACTGCTGCATCCAATATTCAGTTCCTCATCAATTAAATGACCATTTCATAATTGTTTATTTTTATCGGAGAATACAGTATATTTATTTTTATTCTTAAATGCAGAACCACTCCATACATGCTGACTGTAACTGTTGGTCGCCACAACTTGAACAGCATTTTTGGGATATTTTTTATACCAAGAGTCGCTTCAGAAATCAAGTTGCATCTGGATTACAATCCCAGGAACCAGGAATTCGACGTGGCTCTGGTCAAAGTGTTGCTTCCGGTCACCGTGTCGTCACGTATAGCCCCCATCTGCTTGCCCAGTTCAGAGAATATTGATTTTACTGACAGACGATTAGTAGTAACTGGCTGGGGATCAACTAGTGAAGGCAAGGATCTCTTGTAAAATAATTGTGCACAACATTGCCTTCACAGGGATAAGTTCTTCAAACTTGGTCAAAACTGGTGACGTTATTTTGTTCCATAATAAGTTAACAACGAATTACTTATAATATTTTTTCCAATATATACCTGTAGGAGGCGGAGCTGCTAACAGATTGCGTGATGTGGAGGTCAAAGGTATCAGCAACGAAGAATGCAAGAAAAAGTATGAGAGCACAGGAATAAACATCAGCGAAAATATGGTGTGTGCAGGATTGCTGGAAGGTGGCAAAGATGCCTGCCAGGTACGATCATTTTTTTTCTTCAAAAATTGCCTTCTTGACACATCACTTCAAAATCTCCAATACTAAACACTATTTCAAAGATGTTTTCTGTGAAATTCAGTATTTTGTCAACGATTTTTATCTATTCTAAATAAAAATAAAAGCATTTGTTATCATATTGGCAAATGCCTTCAAGAACTTTGCAAATTCTGAGAGATAACAAGTGTGAGCTTTTACATGTAAATGATAATGAAACCCCACAGCTCTGTGTTCAAAAAACATTCTTTTCTTTTGTTTTCAGGGTGATTCTGGTGGTCCCCTGATTTGCAAGTGCGGCCCTAGGTATACCTTGATAGGAATTGTCTCTTTTGGAATTGGCTGTGCCCAAAAGTCGTATCCGGGAGTTTACACCAGAATTTCCAAAGCCATGAACTGGATCGAGGAAGTAGTTGGCATTGATGGCTACTGTCCCAACAGCTGTACGAACGATAAACAAGTTTCTAAATAATTTCATTGATGTTTCAATTGAGAACAATTAAGATCCAGTGTGTTAGTGTTGAAAATGCAAGGTTTTAATGATTTTAATATTGTTTTCCATTTATTAATTTACTAATGACCATTTTGATATATTTCTTTTACATCGACCTGCAAGCTATAATGTGGTCCACATACTTTATACTCTGTATACTTTATATCTGCAATAAAAAATCATTTGTGTAGATGCTGTTATAGTTGGTGTTATTGATTTACACGCGCTATTCAAAAATAAGATGTTACTGCATGGCGGATACAGGGTGCGAGTTTTTTTAATACAACTTTAAAGAGAGTGAGTAATCGAGTGAAGTTAATTGTAGTCCGTCTCATTTAAGTTGGGAATGTGGCGTTCCAACGGACCAATAAGCTTAGAGTAGAATGCCATCGCCTGTTTGCGATTGATCATGTCAGTCGCTCCACTTCGGCAAGTATGGTAGCCATTTTCCTTTCACCAACTGCGTACTGCAGGCCTGGAAGAACTAATCGATAAGCCGAATTTCTCTGATTGGTCCCCCGCCACTCCCAAGTTAAATGAGACGACTTTAAACCTTGAGTTATTTATAACTTAACGAAAATGGGTAACGTTTTATTCCACCGCCATTTTAAAACGGTGCGTATGTTTGCAGCCCCATCTGCTGGAAATTTGAGTGACCTTTGGCCGAGTGGTGGCAGGTCGTTCGTCAAACTTAGTCCAAGTTCGTCGACGTGCGGAGTGGATGCTGTGCCAACACTTTCTTTGATGAAACTGGGATGTTCAAACTAACATGTGGTGTCTGTGTTAAATTTGCTATAATATCAGATAATCTTCGACGTGAGAACATTCACTTTTCCGACGAGATCATCCGTAATCAGGAAATATGACAAGCCAGTGAGTGACCGTGACGAGCATGGTATTTTGCTCAGGGAACAACAGGCTGCGAATTGAGATACTGTACACCAAAACTGTATCTAACGGTAAGCACCAAAATGTTTTCTTTACTGCTACATTTGTATAGATTACTTAACTGCTTGCTGGCAGAAATGCAGAAATGGCAAGTGGTTTGCTTGTCTGTCTTACGCTCTGCCTCTGTAAGAAGTAAGACATGATATTTGGCCTTTTACGAGAACTACATAGCTGTGATTGAAATCATGATAATGAAATACCTTGCAATGCGAAGTATTTTGTAAAAAGACATTTAATGAAAACAAACTGTACACTTATTTACAAAAACGAATGATACGATCAAGAAACCTATTCAAAGCTATTTTATTTGAAAATGTCACACAGTGACTTCTATGGTGATATTTCGTATAAACCTGCCAACATTATTTGGTATTTTTGAAATTTACCATTAGTAAAAATATGAACAATGTCCACTGTACGGACCGATAAGTATAGGTATAGTTGTCTATTAACCTTCTACTTTTTCAATTCCTTTTGATATGGTTTATGTGATTAACCGATGAGGCGATCTTTCCTCTTTAAATACAGCTGTACTGCTATTTCGATATAGTTACAAAGGCTACCCAGCCTATAAATCTGCTGATTTGATATGGCCATACTCAGTGGTGTACGCAAGGAAGGGGGGATAGGCTGCACTACCCCCCTCTTCCCGAAATTTTTCTCTTAGTAAATGCCTTGGACCAAAGTTTGTTTTTAACATCTTCATTCAGCCCCCTTCGAAAAAAAAGCCCTGACAATACCAGGAGCAGGCATTTCATTGTGATATTTCGAATATTTTCAACGTGCGATATTGAAGTTACTAGGGTGAATACATGTAGCCTACTACAAAGTAGTCACACTTAATCAAAGCAACTAATGTCTACTTGCAGTTAGCGCACAATATGTCCAAGTTATGTACAGCAGTTAGAGCTACATTAGCATATACTGTATACTGTATGTACAGCATTCCGGGAACAATTAATTTACAACTTAAGGACTATCGATAATACTAATCAAGCCAAAGTCAAGCCCTTACTTTGGTGGTGCAGATGTTTATAAATTAGTATGAAAAGGGACGGTAGCCAATTTCTAAGGAGGAACTTATCCAGTCATTTTGTCTGAATTGACAGTGGGAAACCACGAAAACCACAATCAGGATAGTCGACCCGGGGTTTGAACCCTGGTGCCACCTCACCATTCATCCCAAAAATAAGAACTAGGATGATTTTTCAAAATTATCCTAATATAAGCCCAACTCCGAAAATAAGACTTACATGTACATTATAGTCTGTCTCATTTAAGTTGGGACTGGGGTGTTCAAAATGATCAATAGAATACAATTCGTCTCTTGGAACACAAGAGTGAAACCCAGAAACTCTCTATGTACTGTAAATGTCGTTCATCATCTTTGTTACCACTACTGTATCGTAAGTATTCAATTACTTTAACACTTCATGAATATTTTTGGTTGGGGCACGGTTAAAGAAAAAATGTTTTGACCCCAAGACAAAATGATTTCCTGAGTTGGAAGACATCATTTGTGAATCGATTGCTGACAGGAGGGAGATTTTGGTTTTTGTACATGAAAAATAAGACATCCCCGAAAATAATACCTACATTGTATATTGCTCAATTTGGAGCAATAATAATATACTGTAAGACCCGGTCGGGAAACTGCCATTCCGGAAAATACGGTTCATATTCCACGAAGAATATGAACGTAAACAATGCTTTGGTTGGTTGGCGGTGTTTTAATGACCTTGACATTGTGATGTTTCAGGCATGACTTTAGTCCTGCATGATTGAAATGTCTGGGTAATTAAGATTAGGGTGGTTTAAAACTTTTACTCTACAACCTTCAAGCTGAGAATTTCGTAACTTTAAATTAGTCGGCTCATCATTGGGTGAAATATCAATTGACCTTTTTAGATGGAATGTCGCTTTCAATTGCGAACCTTGTCAACTGTACGGTAACATACCGTCAACTGAGATGTTTAAGCCAGCAGTGTCTGTGTTAAATTTACTAAATTATCTACTAATATCGTCCGTTAATGGTAATCTTCGACGTGAGAACATTCAATCTTAATTCCGACGAGATCATCAGGAATCAGGAAATACATGTACGATAAGTCATTCAGTAATTGTGACACACGACAAAATCATGAACCGTGTCGAGCACGGTATTTTGTTCTGGGGTCAACAGGCTGCGAAGATACTGTACACCAAAACCTTGCATCGGTAAGCACCAAATTAAATGTTTGGACTTTTACATGTACATGTATACTGTATCTGTTGCATAAAGCAGTTTAGTGAGCTAGCGGTTGAGATTTGGCATCAAACGTGCAACAAGGTCATAGCTTCCTTGTTGCATTTACTAATTCATGTGTCTTTTAATGGGTTTACACTTGTTATATTGCAAAATACATGTAGGTTGCTTAATGGTGTAAATATAAATCGACCTATTTGGTCTATAATGAAAAATGGCTTTTTGACTTCATCCTAAACTCAAGCATTTTGGTGAATAGATGTGTAAAACACTTAAATAAGATACCGAGCACTGCCAGGACATTTTTGTGTCAAAATTAGATACCAGACCTTGGGTTGCAAATGTATGTCATATCCCTTGGTTATAATGCATTGTCAAATTTACCATGATTTTCCAACAGTTGACTTAGAACCACTGTTGTTATTGAGCTATAAACTGTTTCTGTGGAAAAAAATGGACCCTTTCGTGGTGACTTAAATTTTACAGCATTGGCATTTTCCTTCCACTCAACTGGAATCTCAGACTCCTTGTTGAAATGTGTTTATCACACAACCTCTGATTCACTCCTGTTAAAATAAAGAAAGTTGGGCATTCTCACGGCCCCTCATTCATATGTAAAAAGGGATGGTGATGGCCATATTGGGCAGGGTAACAAGGTGACCGTGCTTTTTCAGAACATTCTTCTTGCTTGGGACGGACTTTGCTTCTGATTGTCGTTGATCTCGACACCATCAAATATCGCCATTGCTGACAACGCAATCCCTCCAAAAGTGAGGCAGAACCCAGATTTGAGCAGAGGACGAGACGGTTTGACGAGATTGGAACGATGCCTTTGCGCCGTAAAAACTTCGAAGTATTTGGATGATTCACATGACTTTTTCTGAATTCATCATCACTCGAGGTGGCTTCATATCTCACTAGCTTTTGGTTCATCCGCTTCGGGATTCTGCTGCACCGGTCTGGCAGTTGCCGGACCCCAGCGGTCTCTTTGAAATTGCACATGGGTTAGACATGTATGCACACATAAGAATAAGCAGGGTAGTTTGGACGGCCTTTTAAACAGTCATCTACGTGTACATACTGGAGCAGTGCTCGTGCAACGCGAAACATCGCGTTAATCTGGATTTATCACAGTGGCACCGTCTCCAGTGACGTATTGCAAGTCCCAAGTCCCATCGGGCTAGGCGAAGGGCTTGCAGACAGTGAGCTTCCCGTAAACGTTTTCTAACCAAATAAAGGACGACATCCAGAGACTAGTTCACCTGGCCGTAAATTGGGTTGGTGTAGTTTATCTTCGCTGGTTGGAAAATGGGATTGTCATTCTGAAAAAAATGCATACTCCATCAGAAACATCAATGAATATTTGTATTGCCTACACAGAATTTTCCACATTCTTGGAATTAGCAACCATAAATTGGCACAATTTGCTCAAATGTTGCCTACCTTCCAGACCGACTTGTTGTTCCTTTCCTCCAGGAATTTCGCGTAGTTTCGACTGTCCTTGCAGTACACCAGGACCCTGAAGACTAACAGTATGACCAAACCGACTACTAGCACTCCACCAGTAATGCCAGCGCCTATTGCAAGGGCATCTATCACTTTTGGGCATTCTGCAAGAGACAAACTCAATACGTTAGTGACACGATGACACTCTGAAACCGGAAGCTGAGAACACTGACGAACAGCTCGCACCCTTCGATCCCTGCACCATAACGGTGGCATTTCGGTTCTTGTCGAACGTGTAGGTGAAGACGAACGAGCATCCCTTGTCGTCGATGAAGATGCACCGACGCTCTGATGGCGCCACCTCTGCAAAAAGAATATCGGAATTTTTTACTGTGAAACATCATAATTTAGCAGCTTCGTGCAGAAGTTCCACTCGCGTACCACTCAGATTTTCCACAAGGTCCACTTTAAATGAGCAGTTCTTGCACTCCTCCTGTGACAGCCCTTGGCCAAAGGCCTGGCATTCCACGCAGGGCCTGAACTCGCCGCACTTGCCTTTGCAAGTCTGCAACGAGAAAACATGGCGCTATGGTCAGAAGAGCCGTTTTGAGACTTGGACACGAGCTATGGCCCCATAAGGGTCCCTGGGGCCCCATGGCGCCCCGGACCACTTTGTCTACTTTGTCAGCACCATTGCACTAATAATGACATCTTCCAGATCGAGTCTCACCACAAGGGCGGATCCAGCTTTTTTTTCAAACGGGGTCCGTCACCAAAATTCGACCATTATATAATCGAAACGGTAATTTATG
>JAQFYZ010001315.1:0-24913 GCA_034695085.1 Cylindroiulus punctatus | reverse complement strand
GCATTTTAGTACTTTATAGTCAGACATTCATCATAGCTGGTGTAATTGTCATGAAATGGTCGTTAATTTGAAAAAAATGTCATCATTGGAAGAGCTGACATGTGGGCAGAGAACTTAATCACGAAAAATTATGCAGAATACGAATGTTTTTCTGAACCTATCCCAATGCATAAACTGGTGACTCTTTTAGTTGCACCTGTTATCCTCGACAAGAATAGAGTGAAGGAGGTGGTTGTACTCGAAGGAGATAACGTTAGCATGAGTTGCGCTGCCTCTGGAACTCCACGCCCTGAAATAGCCTGGAGAAGAGCCGATAACCGCACAATGCCTATGGGTTCGTGGCAAAGTAAGGGAATCTGATGCTCTTGTAACATTTCTAATTCTTTCATTCTACAGTATATGTTTGACAGTTGATATCTATTTTTTTAGCAACCATGGTAACCGGTGTCATGCTAAAAATTCCAACAGTCAATCGTATACATTCAGGAGAGTATGTCTGCATGGCGGAAAACAGCATCCCAACAATGGATACCAAAACAACGACATTGGAAGTAGAATGTATGTTTTACTCGCTATCATCCTACGTGGAAAAAACAACTTATTTTTTAACGTATAGGTGCAAAACTGTGTATTTACTACAAAATTTGCCCTGCTCCACCATGGGAATGTAGGCTTCTCCTAACGGCTGACAGGCTGGCAGAAATTGCCTGACTGTCGGGTAGCAAAATAAAGAAATTACGCCTTTAGGCTAGTTTAGGTTAGTAATGGTTAGCTTTAACACAAAAAATAGGAAAACGTGCCCACCCAAATAAAAACGGTGTATTCTGGCATCTAGAGTAGGATACATGCCAGACAAAACGTGTTGAAATAAAAAAGTTTGGTTAGCTGTCACACAATAAAAAGAAAAACATGCATACCCAAATAAAAATTAAGGGTGAATTGTGACATCTAGAGCAGGTATCACTTTTGCATGCTAGACAATAAGTGTTGAAATAGACATATTTTGTGCCCATTTGAAGCCGGGCATAATCGTACCGGCATCTATTCAAAAATCTGGATTATGGATGCTTTTTCAAATCTTTCGAAATAATTTTTGGTAGACTTAGAATATTCATTGTAATTTAGCCTAACTGGGGTATATATAATTTATCATCTAGTTAAACCACTCATCACGATTCCATCCGATAAGGTGGGCGCAATTGAAGGAAGCTTCGCGGTGTTGAAATGCAACATCGAAATATTTCCCACGTCGTTTTATGATTGGAAAACTGCAGATGGAAATCGAATCTTGAATAATTCGAAATACACCGTCAACGTGACGGAGAATGGTTATGTAGTCAACATGACTTTGAACATCACAAGAGTTGGACCTGGAGATTACCAAATGTATACCTGTACGAGCAGAAATTATTTGGGTGACGCTTCGGGAACTGTTCAACTTATTAGTAAGTGTCTTGACGTGTTTGAAAGAGATATACTTTCAGAGCGGACAAGTTTGTGTCATGAAAATGTTTATTTCTATTTAAAGGACATATTTCGACATTTCCAAAAGTTACTGATGGTGTGACTAGAGTACACGGACACAGTAAGAATGGTTAAGAATTTCTAAATGATTCTATTCGACGAATGTTTGCTACGAGTTGATTTTTTTTTTTTCACATATAGTGCGGCCTCCACACGTAGGTTTCGATGACCTTTGTGAGGAATGCCCAACGTGTGCACCACCGAAAGAAAAATATTGCCCGGATAGAGGCAAGGATTAAACTGCGTATTTTTTTTAAATATTTGTCGAGCGAACATCATTTAAACATCTAATGTGTTTAATTAGGAGGTGCTTCCCATGTTCAGTTGGTTGACTCATGGACGGCAAATAGTATAAATTGGGACGAAGAAGCCAAGCAAGCAACGAGTAAGTTCATTATATAAGAGTGTCTTCTATATACAGAAAATGAACTTCAAAAGTAACTTCAAAATACATAAGTATCTCAAATTATATTTTTGGAATACCGTGTGTGTAATTGCTCGGTGGCCAAAACGATGAAACACGTGTTACAAATGCACATTTTTTTTATTAATTTGGGTCTGAGCACTTCTTACCTTCAATGCAAACTCAGCCTCTTGAAATGGACTCGTGAAAGTTTGGAAAAGTCTAGTGAAATCTTATACAAGACTTTGAACTTCAATCTTAAGGGGCACATTTTCATGTTGGTCTAGCATTAATGTAGCCAGGATGCGATACCTCATTGTAGTCTCCGAACTAATCAGGCTGTAGGGGGCGTTAAATTATTATGTGACCATCATAGGGGTGGTGGTCAACCAATTAAACGCTGACGAATGATGATGGAAGTGAAGGGGTGAGTTCAAATAATGATGTGATCAGTGCAGTTTTATGAAGCGTTGGGTTAATACGCGTCATTTTTGATGTGTCTCCTTTGGTTGATTCTGGCTTGCAGACAAGTCCAGTGTGCCATATTGTTGACCAGTTTCTATGTTTACAGGGTGTCGGTTGGACGAGGTGGGGAAGCCAGTTTATAAACGCTACACCAATTCAACATACGGTGCCTGGATGATGGAATCGTACACCGCCAAGCAGGTGGAGAAAGAACGCGAAAGATATTGGGTGACTCGTGAAAACGACTCCACCCATCTGTACGAGTACCCTAACGAGACATACTACCGGAATGATTCTGATTATGAAACACACAATCTCGAACATGCTTTCTGGGTAAGTATGCAAAGTCACCTCGCAACCTGCCAAATAACGGCACTAATTTTCCCGATCACCGGATTGATTTATCTCTTTTTTGCATTAGGGAAATAGCCACGTTATATTCAACGGATCGTTTTACTACCACAAGAATGGCTCGGACAAAATGGTTCGCTATGATTTGAGAACTAAATATTCCAAAGAGGAAAAGGTGCCAGATCATAACTATTCCAGAGGCGACTATTTGTACAGCACGGGTTACAGCTACTTGGATTTTGCGGTGGACGAAAACGAAGTATGGGTCGTGTACGGCTTGCCAGACAACAACAACACTGCCATCTTGAAAATTGATCCCTGGACTCTGAAACCCATGGTCCAGTGGAAAATCAGCCTGGACCATCACACTGTGGGCGACATGTTTATCATCTGCGGAGTTCTGTACGCCGTGGATTCGGTGAACAAACTGAAAGCGAATATACGCTTCGCCTATGACCTGATCGAAAACAAGGTTCTGGATGTCAATATCCCCTTTTCTAACCCGTATATGAACAACACCATGGTGGGCTACAACCCCCGCAAAAAAATCATTTATAGCCAGGACCGTGGACACCAACTTAGCTACCTAGTCAGAGTAGTAGGCGTCGACAGCAGCCAGAAAAATGCCACGGATAAGCCTCAGTGACCTGCTTTTTATAAGTGCCAAATAGCTGGACAAACGTGATCATTTACATGAGAAACAGTTGCATATATATCCCTCTTCCCTTTTGGCTTTGGCCAACCATGTGGATTATGCTGAGAGTAACTGCATGCATGGATGCTGACATAAGCAGAGCGCATAGGTTTTCTAACGATGATCTGCACCAACTCAAATTAGCGTAGGCAGATTTTTTAATCGGCTTATTACGTTGTTATTGCTGACAAAAAAAAGGCGGTTTCACCCAAAGCCACTCGACTGTAAAGCGTGTCTTTGCGCCCTGAATGTTGGCAATCTAGCAATGCGTAGGTGATATGTGTGATTGCCTGCTCATGGCTGCTCCCTCACATGTTACTTTAACTTTGCCCATTAGTTTTAATTTTATTTACGAGTTGAATTCATTGGTTATTAGTGATTAACCGAGTGTTTATGAGGGATTGGTGAGAAGTTGAATTAATCGTATTAATGAAAATTGGCCTTATGTTTCATACATTAATTATAAATAAAACAGTTAAACGTCATCGACTGTATGGACTTACATGTATTATTAAATAACTGTCAGGAATAATAGACGTAAAATTGGTTACGCTGTTCGTGACAGGAATGGTGTTCATTGATGACGTTGTTTCTGAGAATCCATGCTATATAGCTATTGAGCTGTGCGTCCCCTGGAAAAATAAATGGCAAAACGTATTTTTTTTTAAATTGAATAGAAATAATAATCGTTAGGTGGCGTTAGTAGGTGGAGTCGAGTGCAACGCCACCTAGCGATAATTACGACTAATTAAATTAAAAATTAATGCGTTGTGTTTCTAAAATTTTGACATTTATTCGTGCAAGCATATTTTAGCGTTTTATAAATAAAATAAAAAAATATTAAACTTTTTTATTCAATTTAAAAAAAAAATGGTTTTGGTGATCGAAGAGGTACGTAGTCACACAATCTTAATTACCTTCGATTTTGTAAATGCATTATTATGTTTCAAATTGGAATGCCAATTTCATCAAATATCCCTGGAATCACTGGTTTAGGTAGGTGAATTTGAACTTTGGAATTCATTTCACATTGGATAGTTTTATCATGAAAATTAATTTCACGATAAAATAATGCTTGATTTCTCAGGCTTTATTACATTGCTATTTTATAGAACAATATGTCTTTGAGGAACACATTTTTCAAAAATTCAAATTCAAGCGCGTGACGCCGCCGCCATCTAGATGGCGCTGCTTTCGTCCACTTTGCCAGATTGCCTGTGGGTATAGTACGTAGTCGTAAGATGAAGTTGTTTGTTTTCGCTTCTGTAATTTGTTATTTTAAAATCTGTTGTTAGTCGCGTTCGAAGAATGTGCCGCGCATATTGTTGTACAGCGTTCCAGTATTTTGTCGCCTAATTGAACTTCACCTCGGTGTTGTGAGCAGCAAAAAAGCCCACAGTTTGGAATGGCGACCAGTGGGGTAACCAGAGGTTATTTGAGGCCAGGCTTCAGCCGTTCGCCGCCGTTTCTCATGATTGGACTGATAATTACAGCGGGAATTTCAGCCTTTAATTACTGGAACTTATCGGCACAGTACGCTGATCTCGTGAAGGAAATAGCTGATCTTCAAGACCACGTACACATGGTCACCTTGAAAAGAGAGACTGCTGAGAAGCGAGTGGATGCCTTGCAGCAAAGGCTCAGTGAGTCTGGGGATCAGTTGGGTCAAATGAAAATTGCCATGGACGAAAGAATGAGGCAAGCTAGGCTCAAGGATCAAGAGATTGAGAGGCTTCAGTTTGATGCTAAGATCGCGGCAGAACTGGTGGTAAGTGCAGGAGTGACGTAGGTACCAAACTGACACGTTGACTTTTGTATAATTATGGATGGCCTAACCAGTTTGTATTCACCACTTACACGTCAGCTGTCTTGTGCTAATTAGTTATGCGTAAGTAGATATGACGCGGCGGTTAAATTTATTACTCAGCTGCCTGCAATGACGGTCATGATACGTACTTGGTGGTACGTACGCTGTTCTTCGGGATGGTCAAGAATATAACATAGCTCGTTCTCCAGGGATCTGGTTGAGAGCTTATCTATAGCCAACGTGTAGCAACTGGTCATCATTTGTAAAACCTGTTAATTTTTTTTCTCAGAAAAGTCATAATGCATCTCTAGAAGAACTTCGTCAATTGAAGCGTACGTGGTTGTGTGGCCTTTAGACAAAAATGGATCATAATTATGTATTAATTTATGTTTTATCGTTGTTTTAAAGGCGAATTAGAGCAGTATAAATTAAATAACAGCATCCTTCACGAAAAGGAGTTTGTGTTGCATTCCACAGTAATCGATCTGAAGTGAGTGCATTTGAAATACAGTAGAACCCTGGTTAACTGACAGTCCAACAGCCCCATCCATGAATGGACCAATACAGAAATTCTGAGGACTCCACGGATTTAACGACGCCCTTCATGTTCGCCTGTGCGAACTAATGCTTCAAACATCCCATACTTATTGGATAACCGGGGTTCTATTGTAACATTCTTCATCCTATTCAAATACCTACAATTAAGTTCAGTATCTCACTTCGATTACAATTTATATTTATACAGAACTAAAATGGCGGAATTAAGTCAACTTGTGTCTCAGAACCGAGAGGCTACTCAATTTAAGGTTGGTTTAATATTTGATTTAGCAATTATTTTGCCGGCAATTAATTTCTGTTAAATTTCTTAAAATTCTTTCTTTAAAGGTCCCTAATATTGTCCAATTAACTAAGGGGAAAACTGGTAAGTTATTATGAATATCCTGACACACTGGCTGTTGTTAAGAGTATTATTATTTCTGCTGGATTCTTTTCGGCTAACATTTTAGTTCCTGATTTAGTAGCTAATAATGCACTAGCACTTAACACACATTTGGGTCACGGGGTGTTCTCATCGATGTAATGATCAGGCATTCAGTCTATTTTGTGGATTAAATTGATTTCACTAAATGTGTGTTTAGTACCAGCTTATTTTGGAACAATCATTTATTTTCCTTTAAAATATAATAAAATAAATTTATATTGAAACTCATCAGGAAAAAAATAAAAGCAAGTGGTTGGTATAATCCCGAATGATTTAGTGATTTAGTGATCAGTACGTATTGCATTCATTAGATGGGCTTGTAGAATAGTTATTTATGGATTGTATTATTTTATACGGATGCTATCATCACGCTTCAGACATTACATGGCACTGCAGTAGTTACTGTCCTAGAACTTGGTCTGGGTGATGGGCATATCATAAATCATATCAAATGGGTGCAGGCTTTTTCTTCAGCTTTCCTTTCAGTCAAATATTCCAATACTTCAGATAGTAATAACGTTATACTGAAAATTCTGACTGTACAACAAAATTACCCCATTTTCACTTGTAGCTGAGGATGTTCGTGGCCAGCTGAAGTTGCTTAAGCCAGGAAGTGTTCAAATTCATGCCATTGGATTACGTGGAATGACAATCCACCAAGGAGGCCCACTTGTATTTTTGCCTTCTCAGTAACGAAGCTCTTTGCAGTATGCCTACCAACTCTCACAAAATCTAACTATAGGCAAATATGTGCTGTTCTTCATGATTTTTCATAGACAGAATGTGGTCAGCATTGGGAAAAGATAGTTTCTTAATTTTTATGAAAATTAGTAAGGCATTTTAGATTTTTGTGATTTCCTGATAGACAAAATCGATAGGTCTGTTCAAATGTGTAATATACATGGTACATGGATATTTCTAGTGTTATGCTGTAATGCATTTATATGAGGTGATATATGAAATGATAATGTGATTTTGGTACAGTATTCCTGCATTTTAATGCCATGTCTCTAAATTTGGCTTATGGCTCAACTATTTTTATTATGCATTTTACTACAATTTATCCACGTTGCCTAAATCTTAATTGGTTTGGGCATCTACGGGGTTACATTGCATAAATATTCTCTTTGTTTGCTCTGGTGAATTTCGCTCTATATATTGTTATTTTATTTTGCATTACAATAATTGTGAGTTATAAAATAAAAAAAGCTGCAAAGTGCCTGCAGTGCACATGAAAAAGTCAACTTCAAATGGTATTCAGATGTGTCTGTTTTTGATATCATCTCGAATTAGGCCCTAGAATACTAATCTGTTCTTTCAATATTTGCTTTACTTGGTATGCTACCAAGTATGTTCCCAAGCTACCAAGTATGTTGGTAATCTTGGGAGATGTTTTCAAAGTGCAAAAACTTAAGTGCTGTGCATATTCAGATATTGATCTGATCAAATTCTACATGCATATGCTATTACAATAACATTTACGGTTTTTTTTGGGGGGGGTTGCTAGTGAATTTTGCTTTATTTTGGTAGAGGTTGGTTTTATCATGAGAACTTGATTTAATACTGTGCAATTGTTTAACAGGAAAAGAAAGTCAACCTGAGAGTGCATCTGTGAAAATAAGTTTAAGTAAGGTAAATGTCCACATCCTTATTATATAGTTTTAAATTAAAATCCTGAAAGTCCACACATTCAAGTGTAATATATAAGTGACTGCTCACATATAATGTACTTGTTTGTATATGGGGTCATTTAGTGATGATTTGTATATGCATGTATTTCTATGCAATTGTACAAAATTTGCTGAACATTTTTACCATGGTGTGAATTTTTTTTAATTTGCATGATTTCACATAGCGTCACAGGATTAAAGTGATTTTTAATATTATAATTATTCATCATCTGTTAACCTGTAAATGCTTATACATGTATGTCTGAGAACAGATGGCGTGGTTTGTCACATTTTTTGAAGAAAAAAAATGGTATTGGATGTTAATTTTGCCTGTTTCAATGTTGTTAGGATAACATTGCAAATGATGGTCCTATGGACCATCAAAATGGAGAGGAAAAAATCGACCCATCATTTGGGCAGTTCCAAGATACTGGTGTTGAGGCGGAAAACAACGAAGTCAGAGATGCTAATACTGGCCATAAAAATCAATCGATGGATGTTGATGGTCAGAATGGTAATTATGATTTTGGGTTGTGGGACAACCGTAATCCTAAAGAAATGCCTGCTGATGAACAGCTGGAAGATGATGATAATGGTAATAAGGTTAATAAAACCTCATTAGCTCTCCCTTCTATTCAAGCATTTCAAGAAAATCCTAATCAAATCCCCATAATAGCGGAAGTGTCTGCAGTAAATCTACTCACACAATCTGGAAACAAAACAGGGAATTATGATATGGAAAGCATCAGGCGGCCACAATTACCTACTAAGAAATCCATGGCTCCTCTTGTCAATAAAATGATGCGCATCGACTCAGTTAAACAAGAAAATCCAAAAGAAAGTATGGGCAATCAAGAGATTAATTCTGATATTAATGCCAATGTGCTAAACAAACCGTTAAATTACCAGGAAACAGTACAAGAAGAACAAAATATTGAAGCTCCAAATACTCCAGATAAAAAATTTATATATGTCCCAGTTGAAACAAAAGCATTGAATGTAGAACGTGATGCCAGAAAGTCAAATGAGCCAATTGGTCACCAAGTGGTGCCATTTGATGAAGTTTTTAATAACAATGTGGCAATTTAAATACCCTGTACCAGTATTGATGAACGAGATGAAATTGTGACTTGTACTCTTTACAAGGTTATTTCTTATTCACGCTTTTTGAAAACATTAATAGTGGGTAATTTTTATACGCTGCTCTTCAATAATTAAATGTTATCAGATAAAAACTGCATTTAGAAATGTAATGTGCCATTATGTACAGATTTCCATTTGCTTAGGTCATTTCAAACACAGTGAGGAAATGACGTGTTGCAAGATGTCTCTTAAAATTTTATTTTCCAATGCAAAAATCTTGAAAAATTACATCTAATATTTGTTCCGAGGTGATCTCTCCAGAAATTTTGCCAATCTGCTTGGCGCCCTTCTGTAATTCATATGCTGCCAAAACAATATCGCTGTTTTGTTTTAAGAGATATGTTTGCAGATTAGCAACACAGTGCATCAAATGAGTTCTGTGTCGTGCTTGAGTAAGACTAGGGCTTTCACTCGTTGGATTAGCACATCTGCAAAGCGAAATAAAAAAAATAATATATAGGTATGCTTGTCTGTGAAACGTTGCGCAGCAATACATTATATACATTTTAATAGATGTACATGTAGCTAGTGTTATCTTCATGGTATCATGATTTTTTGTTGAAAATTACATATTGCATTGCAAACAAGGCTTTCACATCTTTTAAAATTTCATTTGAAAACCATAAAAAAGCAAAGATTGAAAACTTAAACTTGCATGTTTTCGATTAAGTGACCCATTTATGAATTGACTAAGGACGAAATGGATCATTGTATGGAATTATTAAACATCAAATAACTTGTGCATTTTCTCTCAGGACACCACCTTGTGTACATCTATTTTCTTTATAAAATGGAGCATTTTGTATTGATTTATTCATTTTGTTTAACATAAGTGCTATTTAGAGGAAACTTATTTGTAAATACAGCATTTGCATTAAATCTTTTCTGGTCAGCGATCACAACTGACCATATTTGCAAAAAAGAGAAAACTTGTATATTTCGTCCTGTACTGAATCAATATTTGGCTAATTTTTATAAAAGTTTATCCAATAGATCTAGGCCAAATCAGAGCAATTAACTTTAGAACCAATTAATGCAACTCATTAAAAAGATGCATTTTGGATCATCCAAGCGTAAGGCGTTTGTTATGTTCCTCATAATGCTATGTATTCTTAGGTCTACATTGGCAATATTATTATAACGATAAAATTATCTTACAAAGATTCGACGTTCAATTTCAATTCTTCCATGAATTGTTGCAATCCATATCCAGTCATACAGGAGATCTCCACTAGTGTTAACTCGTTACTTTGACTTTTTACAAATTCTGGCAACTGTTCTTTAACTAGGTCCATTTTATTGACAACAACCATGATCTTTTGTGGTCCATCATTATTGAATGGGGTAGTGTCATGTTTACGAAACTTGTTCAGTGAAGATGGTTCTAAAATATCTTCCAATCCCAAGGCTTTCAATGCAGTTTGTGCTAGTTCATTTATACTTCCACCATTATGATGCTTTTTTATGAATCGAGCATCAAGCATTATGATTAACATATCAGCATTATGTGCCCTGAAAGAATAAGATTTCAATAAGTTGTGGTCCATTAAATCCGCATTTTTATAAAGTTGAATAAAAAGGGATTCACCGCGCCAATGCTCTTTTCATGCCTTCTTGCTCTATGGTGTCAGTTGATTTATGAAGACCAGCTGTATCACTGATTAACGCTGGGTAACCTCCTATATTCACTGCGCATTCCACCACATCCCTAGTTGTTCCTGCTATTGGTGAGACAATTGCGGAAGGCCTTTGTGCTATTGTTTTTGTTATTGGGCAAGAAAAACATAAAAGGGAGATGTAACAATAGATGCAGGTCCTAAAATAAAGAGGTGAAACAGCTGAAGAAACTAATGCTGAAATTATTTAGAATTAAACTAACAAATATAGTTGAGTAAACTGCTTTTCCCAACGTTTGGACTCCCTATGATGACAACATGAACGCCATTCCGAAGGCGCTCTCCACATCTATTGTCTGCTAGGTGAGTTTTGATTTCTTGAAGTAATGTTTCCACTTCTTTCTGCACTACATTGTTATAAAATGTTGAAATGGAGATTTGAACGAATTTTTCAAAAAAAAAATGTGCGAAAAACCATTTTACCATTGTCTAGCACGCCATCTTCAATATTTTCATCTTCGCTGAAATCTATGTAGGCAGCAACATGAGCAATTGTCTAAAATGTTAAATATATTTTTTTCAATATTTAGATTTCCCGTGAAGCCCACATTGTTTCTTAATACCACCTTAAGGATTCTTTGTCTCCAAGAATGGTAAATTGTGTGCAACTCCCCATCCATTTGTCGCAAAGCTTGTTTTCGTTGGGCTTCAGTTTCAGCTTGAATTAAGTCTGCTAACCCTTCAACAGCTGTTAGATCTAGTTTCCCATTGAAGAAGGCTCTTCGTGGGAATCAGATAAATATTTTTATAATTTTAAAATTACTTTCGAATTTTCTAATTAGCATTGCATGACAACTTATAGTTACCGACAGTACTTTAACTACCATTTAAAAAAAAAATTTCCTCATGCGTTCAACTATCATGATACCTCTTGGTAAACTCTCCAGGTTCCGATGGTCTAAATCCTGGCAATTTTGACAAAGCAGCTAATACAGCCGAAATTATTGCAGGTCCACCATGAATATGAAGTTCACAACTATCTTCCCCTGTGAAACTTGCTGGAGCTTAAAGACGAAAAAAATTAATCACATTTCAACGTTCAACCCTTCTTGACCAATACAAAGATTGGCAATTTTGAATTAAATTGTATACATTATAATAAATTTATAATGTCCATGGTATTATTCAGGATTCAGGCATTAAAAATACAATGTGGTTATATATAATTCAATTTGTCAAATATTGTCACACGAATGAGCAGAATGGTGATAATTTTTTGTAAAGTTGTTGGGTCATGTTGAATGAAATCTGTTGAAGACATTCAGCAAGTGAGACATCGGAAGAAAATAGTTATTGGATTTTATTCTGACAACTTCAAATCACTTTGAGAGGTGTATTTTTATTGCCTATTCCACAAAATTTGTCAGGGTATGTGTGTCAGGTGGCAACCTGCATCAACCTTTTTATTCTGGGAATACCACAAATATTATTATTATATTTGCCTTTAAACCATAGGAAAATTCCCTTGTCCAGTTTTTCTCCAGATTCAGGATCTATAATGCTGGTGAGGATTGCTTTCCGAGGTTCCGGTGATTTTTTCAATTTGGTCACTTTATCAAACACCTGCAGGGTGTCTGGCCCGCTGACCCTTATAACAGCAATGCCGGCCTTACCATGACCTGAATCAATAATCAAATCCTTATTATTTACGTTATTATTGAATTCATTTACTTACAACACGTTTTATACCTGTAGATAATGCAAAAATAGTGCGCCGTACGGCAGTTTCACTGCTGTCAACATTAGCATTTACTCCTGACATCGTGGACGAACATGTTGATGCACGCATTGCTAGTCCGTTGATTTCAACACGATGTATTTTCCTAAATTTGAACAAAGCGCGGCCAAAGGATGACATTTTGTGCACCAATACAGTCGACTTTTACTATAACTAGCAGACGTTTTAAAAACCCGTCATGTGCTTTATTTAGCGCGTCTTTATTGGCTGAAAAAGCAGTAAATATGGTCACGCCCCTTTCAATTTCTGCTCAGCATCTGGTGTCGTATGTGGACCTGATATACACGTGTGTAATTTCATTACGTGTATTCAAGTACAACTGTAGTGGTTGTCCTGCTGGTGTTTCAATTTTATTGTCAACAGAATTTGTAGCTATATATTATGACGAAAAGCCGTGAAGATTCCTGCAAGGTTGGTAAACATTTATCGATTTTCATAAAACAGATTGTATTATCAGTGGTGTGGTTTCATATATGTAAATTATGTATTGTCGATGTATCTACATTGTAGGTACAATTTGGATTTGGTCATATTCACTGTATGTGCAGACGAATGTGCTTAGGCAGGCTAATGGGCATACAGTGTACATGTATATACAGTAGCCATAATATGATCATCATGCAGTATAGCCTACATAATTATGTAATTACAATGTGTTGCAGGATTTGGAAATTACAGTATATAGTTTTGGTATAGGTTATAACCATATACATTGTATATCGAGCATGTAAATACTACGGTGTAGACTATGACTTCCAAATATCACTACAAGCATTGCAGAATTGGGATTACTATAAAAAGATGGTACCATGGATCGAACAACAAAGATGTTTTGAGGTCGTACAATATCTGATGCAAAATGAGCTCATGAGTTCCACATGAATGATTATTCCTATGGTGCTTGGCACTTGTATCTGTAATTAATATTACGCCATTGTATAATTTAGTTTAATTGGTATATGTTTATTTAATTGCATAGTAGGTTCGTGCCCTACTCCCCAGTTTTGATTTTTTGGTCTTACACTGTTACTGTGACCTAAAAAATATATAGGTGTACGAGATGATTTCTAAAACTTGTTTTTCAATTTGGTATTCCAGGAATATCGTGAGAAGGGAACTGAATGTCTGAAAAAGGAAAAGTATATGGAAGCTGTCCTGCATTATACATTTGCTCTCAAATTTGATAAACGAAATGCTGAACTATTCAGCAATAGGTCCTTGGCTTTTTTAAAAAGTGGGCAGTGTTACTATGCCCTCCAGGATGCTGAACAAGTGATATCAATTCGGCCAAGGTGGGCAAAGGTAATTCTGTAAATATTTTAATGGAATAGGAATTTAATCACCCATGAATTACGAGGTCAATGCCTGTAATTATCTTTAATATTTCTAATTACGACTTGATATTTTCTTTCGTAACATTACATAACATGTGATCCATTGTTGCAAATATGCAATTGAGTTAAAATCTAATCAGAGTGCAGTAGTTGCTATTATATGTTGCTTAACATTTAATAGGGATATTTTCGCAAAGCAGAAGCACTGTTTTCTGCCCAGCGCTATGAAAGTGCTTTGGAAACTTACCAGGTATGGGATTTTACCCTCCAGTGTGTATTAAATTCAACATTCATAATCATTTGGTTAATATATGATGCTTGTCTATTTTAGAAAGCATTGCAACTTCAACCAGATGATGCCAGTATATCAACATTCATTAGTAAGACCAAAGCAGAAATAGTAAAGCTCCGAAGACGTAAGGTTTAATATGTTTACATGTTTAAAAAAAAATGTTCATCCTAAAATATGCGTTTGACAATCTTTTATTTATAGAAGAGCAGCAGTTGCCTTGGCTTGGAACAGCTTGTGGTTTAGTATTTGGAATACTGTGTATACTATTTGAGTATATTTCTATGAAAAATGCATTACTTAAAGTAGGTTAATGTGAATTAACGTTAATATTTTAATTATCATACAGGATTACCCATATTGCATATTCTCAGATTTGTCTATTGAATGTGCATTTTAGCATCCTTTACTTCAAGTAGCAGTTATTTTATTACTATCTTTTGCTGGCTATTGCATAGCAAAGCTCATTAGGTTTGTGTTATATACGTTTCCTAAATTCTTACTAAACTATTAAGGGACAGTTTACAATTTTTGTATTATATGTTATTTTAGGAAATACACAAGATCTTACAGAGACTCGTTGTTGGATAAACCTATGGACTTATTTGGTGGTAAGCTGGACTTCAGGATTGAATATCTATTATTTTTGTATTAACTTGGTATGTGATGCAATGATGATGATAGCACGTTATGCCAATTTGAATTTGGGAATTTTTTTACTTTTATAAACAGATGAAGATGATGGAGTTGCACAAGACAGTAAAAAGGATTAGGACATTAATTGTGACATTGAAAAGCAAGTAAAAAATGTTATCTATGCAGTACATTTATATTCATGACCACTAGTTGTTTGTAGAGTATAAAATGCAAGCATTCCTGACCATTTCTGGGTATTTTCCTGGATGTCAGCTAGTACAAATGTAGATCTTCAATGTTATCATGGTGATCATTCCATTAACTTCAGTAATTTGCCACAATCACATTTCTCGTCCCATTATGTAATGACAAATGTTCATTATAAATGTAGTTCAATTTTTTGTAGAAAAATCTTTTAAAAACCAGCAGGTTAATATGGCGATTTTCATTGAAATGTTGTACTTCTGTAAGTTGCCATGTTATAGTTTACGCTAAGTATATAAATTTTGAAATGTCTTGTATTTTATTGTGATGATTTTAAAAAAATTGTTATTTACAAATAAATTGTCGTTTTGTTAGGCATCAGATATAGTCAATTTTGAATTTCTTGGTGGCAATTGTGATAAAATAAATCAGATTTGAATTTCTTTCTTACCTGTAATAAGATCGATTGAACAATACAATGCATATGTGCTAATGGAAAAAAACATGGAAATGGCAAAATATTTAACGTTTCTAATATTAATTAATATCATGTCAACATATTTGGAGTGGGGCCAAAATGTTGACACGTGATGATGGAAGTAATGTGGGGACTGGGATAAAATTTGGTCAAATGATGATATCATTCCTGTTTAATAAAACATTGGATTAAAGTCCATTATTTGTCATTCAGTTGTGCAAAAAAATTGTATGGCGTGTGCTGAAAACGCCTTATATACTCAAAATCACAACAATATGATGACATTATTTGAACTTTCTCCAATTTCGATTGCTATTGAGCTTCAATCAGAAAAAAGTCATAAAAATGTTGAAATTTAAATCTTTTAACATTCCAAAACGTCGTCTACGATTGGCCCTTATTTGAATAATTGGCAGCAAATAAGAAAATAATAAAAGCTATAACCCGCTCATAACTTTACCTTATATTTTCATTCGTTTTTCCCTCTTATTTGTTCCGAATTTGAGGTCAACTTTGATTGCGTGGGGAATTTAACATTGGCGCACATGCACAGAATAAAAGCTCGGGCAAGAGCGCTTCGTGCAAGGGATTTCTTCTCGAATATTTGTCGTGTTAGAACATTTGAACTTTGCCTCATAGTCGGTTCTCGGAAAAGCCCATTGTTGTTGGGAGGGCTTATCTCGTTTCCTACACAATGAATCTGCAAACGGAGGTCCAGTCGGAGTCATTTGCTTTTGTCAAAATGAGCACACCGAGTCCTCATCAAAGTTCTCGCGCAGCCTCTTCGTACATTGAGAAATTTAACGAAGAATTGAACAATCCGAACTATTTCTTCGTGCCGTGGTTGGAAAAACTTGAAGAACGTACAAAAATCAAGCGAATCTACCTCGTTTCTGGTAATTATTTAAATTATGTACGGTAGCCTGCTTTCAACCTTGAAAATCTTGCCAGTCAGCATGCAATGTTTTTGCATTGAAATTGATAAAGCCTTGCATTAATCGTGAATAGGCCTACATTCCATTTGACACATTCTATAATGAACATGATTTTTCTGTCGATGTATTGCAACTTGTAAAGTTGTAAGCCTATGTCATTAGCCTACGATGGGCTCACATAAAGGGCATAACTTGAATAATATGCTATACCGGTACCGTAAAAGTCTGATACCAGGCAACAGAATTGAACAGATTGGTATTTATAAACGCAATTGTGCTTATACAGTACATGAAACACGTTGGAATTATCGGAATCAATTGGGCCCGTACCCAACAATGAATAACTGAACATAAATATTAATTAGTTACTCAGCAGTTAGAAAAGAAAATTGAGGTTGGCAAATGTTTCTGATGCCATCTCTTCTATATATGATTGCGATAAGCACAGAAAGGAAGGCAGTCAAATACATGTAATTCATTTGTGAAACGTCCCGATACTTTGTTTTGAAACCAGATAACGGACTGCGACTGTGGACAAGGATGATAATAAAAAAATAGATTTTAACACAAGTCAATGATATATCTAAACCTACTTTTGAACGGAATTAACATGCCGCATTCACGTTTCAGAAGTGATACAAGAAGATAAAAATTTGTAAGGTTTGACCAGCGCTATGGGGTGCAAAAAGGTATTATTTTTTTCGGACAATGAGCTAATTTCGCTCAACGTAATGCCGGTGCTGGAAGGTGACAATTTTTTAGTTATGTCACTACTCAAGCTGGAGTGCGATGCAATTGCACTTTGCACACTGACATTATTTATGTGCACACTATCCACGTAGCTAGGCATCCAGATCTAAGAGTATTGTTGGATTATATCGAAAATGTAGGTCAGGGTCGAATGAGTAAAGTGTACGTATGCTGCTCCACCCATGATGACCCATCCCTTGACATCGGAATTTATGGAAATTCTAGCAGCCCTATGCTAATGAAAATCACTCTTGCAGTATTAATTTGCTTGAGCCATATGCCTGATAAACTGGCTTTCGTCAACTACATCCCTTCCATGGCATGGCCTAGAATTGACTATCATCAATGTTATAACCTTGGCAACCCATGGCTTGGGCTAAGAGTCTGCTGTACTCTGTGTACTGTCCATTGCTCTTAATTTGACTTTGCATGTCATGACATAAGCATCTTCAAGTGCGATGCATTGCAACTACTTAAGGCCTACTGCCAACCCCTTGATTTACTGTAGATCTATAGAAAGGTTATTCAAAATTTTCAAAAACATGTTCCAGAGCAAATTTTTTTGCCTTTGTTTTGGCCTGCGATTATACAATTTCTGGATTGACCTACTTTTAGAATGCGCCTGTATCAAATGTGATTATGTCGGTCAATAATGAAGTAAAGATAAAACAGATACTCTATCCTTTGCTACACAGAATTGCATTGTGTAGCATGTCTTTTTCTCAAGAATGAACAACGTCACCATGAAGAACCTTCAACAGATCAGGTTCTGCCTTGACAGTCTGTCTGGCCACAAACGTTTGTATTCAAGGCATTTATATTGTGAAGCTAACATAGCTTTGACATTGAAACTGATGTTGGAAGGTCATTAAGGAAAGTGCTCTTCATGGATGGTTAGACTTACTATATAGCAGGCTACTGCATTCTGTGACTCTTACTAAGCTGCAGTGTAAATGCAACGCTACAACAGTTACAAGTGGGCAGATTATCACAAAAACAAATCTTTTACTGGATGAAAGTAAAAACAATTATATTTGATGCTAATGTGTAATATCTCCCCAGAGCTGCTTGCTGTTTGGCAAGAAGCCAGTTTGTCTTGCGCCTTTTTTCGCCTGCATTCTAAGTTGCGGTACTGGAAAACAATGTTGGACAATTGGTGGTTTATTTTCAGACGTACTTATTCCCAGATAGATTACTTTCTGGTCTATTTGCGCATTGGTTATAGTTTAGTTATGTAGCGTGCGGTTTTTACCCAATTACCTTGAAAGCCATCCATGACTGAAATGTGTCTGCCAAGGAAATCAGCTAATTATTGTTAAATGTTGTTCAGCATGCCATGTCAATTGTGACAGCTTGTTTTCCAATTGTTTGGTGCTGGTGTTTCTTCCTAAATTTATTTGCGGTTTAACTAGCGAAAATAGGCTACAATATCCGTTGTTGTGCCTACAGGATATGCAAATCGATGTTGGCTTGTCTGAAAAAACACAGTGAACTTCTGTGAATTTCAATGACATACATGTGTATATTATGAATTTTGAGAATGGTTGTACATAGGAAACTTCCCAAACCTTTGATAAATTGGATAAAGTACATAAAATTTCCACATACAGTACATGTCAGCGTGACTAGCCATCAGGAAAATATAGGAAATGTCAGGGAAGTTGATTTGGTCTGGAAATGTCAGAGAAATTTACCTCGGTCTGGAAATGTCAGGGAAATTTGCCTCGTGCCATAAAATTTCCAGACAAATTTATTTTTGGACCAGTGGCTATCTATAGACTATAGCCACTTGGAAATCGATGCTTGCAAATTAAAACGAATGGATAAATGATAACGAAGTGAAAATGAGGAGACAGAAAGGCAACTACATGTAGCCCAAAAGAGACGAAAAACTCAAGAAATCAAGGATCTCGAAGCTAAAAAAGGCCTACTGGATGAAACTAAAAAACAAATAGCAGAGTTTGATGCAGCAATTAATGAACTATGTCCATTAACTTAATGTTAATGAGCATGGTAGAAGCCCTGTTTTGAATTTTAATACTCATTTGTTCATGTTTGTATCACAAGGACTCCATAGATTTTAAAAAAGGTAGGCAAAACACACGACTTTACCCTTTTTGATTTGAAATTGATTTTAGATCCATAAAAGTTTTATGAAATTTGTCTAGAAAACCTGGAAATGTCAGGGAAATTTGATTCAAGCTTCGGCTAGTCACCCTGACATGTAGTGTACTTTAGATATGTTGTAGAACTCGTCGTCCTTCTTGATTTTTATACTAGGATTTTATCGTAAATAGTGGCAACACTTTTGTAAAATCTCAGTGAGATGCAAAACGATCTCACGATTACTGCTTGCCATCAAATTTACCGGGCAGTACAGAATTGTTAGTCTTTCAATTTTTCTAGATACAGTGGATATTTACTGTATTGTAAAAATAACCACTCTCATTTTCTCTTTACAGGATTCTTATTTTTCCTGGCAGTTTATTTAATTCTTGGCCATGCAGCACAGTTAATATGCAATGGAATTGGGTTCCTATACCCAGCTTATCAGTCGTATGTGTTGACTATTTTGATAGCGTAATACACTGGATGTGTATATTTGTCTGACATGCAAATTTCTTTAGCTTGAAAGCCCTCGAATCAAATTCAAAAGAGGATGACACAAAATGGTTGACCTACTGGGTGGTATTTGCTTTCTTCAGTTTATTGGAGTTCTTCTCTGATATACTTTTAGACTGGTTTCCACCATACTTTCTTGCCAAGGTAAAAATTTCTATTTGATTCATTTTTTGAGTCCCATTTAAATATAATGGTGCAACGTTTTTCACATAATGAGTAACATGTTAACACTGAATGCACCCAATAATCTAATTTCAAGTAATGCACAATCATATTTAAACATGGTAGTAATTCGACATTATTGTATATGGTACGTCAGTAATTTGTGCTTTAATGGAGTCCTTGATAAGACTGCTTTGCTCTAATTTTCTGGTCTTTTTCTAGCTAATTTTCTTAATTTGGCTATCGCTGCCTATCCAAAATAATGGTTCAACCATCGTATACAACAAATTTATAAGACCAGTATTCGTGAGAAACCAAGGTCAAATTGCTGATGCTGTCGGCTCCGCCTTTTCTGCCATTTCTGGCTCTGTGGGGGAACGTAAGTTTCAATTGATCTATCCATTACCCTTTAGTAAATTGTTGCAAACGTGTGCTTCTCAGGCTTATATGTTCATTTTTACAAATGATCTTGCTAAATGACGAAAATAAAAAATGAAAGTGGCATCGTTTTAAAACTCGAAGCCATTGCATTTTTTTATTCATGCGTTTGTTTAACTTAAAAGGGTTGTGTTGCTTTGTATAAATATTTAATTACATTTGTAAATTTCAGTCAAGAAGATGGCGAACAAGGACAAATGAACCTTTTCTCTCCTGCCACTATTTAAAATTCCTTTTTAAAATTTATGAATTTGGAACGTAGTCTTTAACACTAACTATTTGTTAAATTTGTTAGTTTTCTTACTTGCATGGTAGTTCAATAAAACAAATATTACATTTGGTGTCTTTCTATTGCAAAATTCAATGTAATGTGCAAAGGGTTTTGTTTTTCTAAATCGTACTAATGCAGACTTGCCTACTCTGCCATTTTTAACTATTCTTGATATAATTAATGTGTTCATCTTGCTCATTCCATGTACATAATAAAGATCCTTCCAATGCAATTGTTCAATAAAATCATGCGTAAGATATTGTTGTTCAATGAATTTAAATCGCCAAAGTACAAAATCTGAGGCTATAACCCTACAATATTACTCCTCAGCCACCCACTGTCGACCATACTACAGGTAATTTCTGTTAGAATCTTGGTGTATTCCTGTTGCTTCAAATTACTTACACGTATAAATTAATCATTTGTCATCCAGTTCTTCAAAACATTTCTCCTATGGCGTTTTTGTTTTACGAGTGTGTTTTTGTGTGACTGAAATCCATTATTTTGTACTCATATTTTGAAAATTTTTTGCAAAATTATGGCATCATTTGGGGCAGGGCAATCAAAAAATGATGATGAATGGTAAGATAGGGGAGGGGATGTCGGAAAATCTTAAAAATGTCATGATAATATTTGAACGTCCCCGTCCTGATGGAAGGCTCCAGTAATTCACCAGCGCTCTCATTGGCACAATTTGGACACCCATTAGAAGGGGGTGGAGAACAGCTGACACGAAGCCTTCCGAAGTTACATGTGATTAGATAACCATGATCCTTGGTATGATCATGAAATGGTACAAGCGCCTATCTGGCGAGACATTTTATCGACATTTTCAATAATACATTGATAGCGTTTATTTTTAGCAATGATTTTGTGCTCCTGTAAGTATATAAATTTAGGTGAGAGAATACATTGTTGCGTGATTTTGGCATTTATTTTATGTTCTAAATGCATTTGCAGATGTCCAGCACACCTGTTTTGGTTCGAAGTTCAGTTGCTTTGACAGGGAAGCAATCAGTTTTTGCCAATGGTTCTGCTGATCAATTCCAGGATTATAATAATTCATTCAGTAGTTCCCAGGTACCGGTATGAGATGCTGTGCTATCTAACACTTTGATGCATCAGGCCCTGGATGCATGTTCGTATACACGTACTGTAGTTGCTACCCTATATTTGCTGTACCAAAGTGCAATATGACTTTCGATCTATTTGGAGATCTCTGGCGTTTATCTGCTCATTGAGCAATGAAGTTTATCACAGATAATGTCTACATTTGATAATGACTTAGCTTGCATCCCAGTATATATCTGGTACTTAATTTTCAAGGTGTAAATCATTGTCTTCCTTGACACAAGTTTCTTCAGTTTCAAAGATTTTGGCTAGTGTTCAAGAATGCTCCTGCAGGTGTCTGAACATACACCTGTTTTGGTTCAGAAACTTGAGTTTAATGTTTTCTGATTAAAAATCTGATTGCGATCCTGATCAGTTCCAGGTGATTATATTTAATTATTAATTATATTTGTAAACTTAATACCAAGCTTTACGAACAACGAACATGAGGAATAACTCGTAGTCCAGCTATATTTCACTAACTGGTTGCGATTGTTCGGTTTAGTTGGAAGTAGTGAAATAGCAGCTGGTCAGTCCCGTGACCTAATAGTTCTGTATTGCCGATTAAATTTATCATTGCGACGAAGTGTTAGTCTGAGAAAAGCCATTTTATAATAAGTGTTGCTTTGACGATGTGACTAACTCTGGCAATTTATGTTTTCAAATAATTAGAACCCAGCAGCAAGAACGGTCAACTCTCTTTTAGAAAGGTACACTATTCCGTTGGTTTTTCACAAATTATGTAGCTGTACATTTTTTTGGAATATTGACTTTCTCCATTTAATAAATATAATAGGCTTTTGGTATCGTTTTTAAAAAAAAAAACTGGATAAAACTTCCAGTTCATAAAGAAATTGCTTAAATATAAGGATTCCAAACTATTTGGCAAATGTTCTAAATGACTTATAGTTATTTTGTGTGATATTATATTGTCTCCCGATATTAAATGTTCTTAATTGCAACTTGGCTAAATTCTTTTCCGAATAAAATACATTCTTTTCTTTTAAGGTTTTATTACAAGCTACAATGGGATGGAAGGAACATTTGTGGCGATTTATAAGTTCCATAACAGTGGAACCAGTGCTTTTAGTATTTATGATCGGAAGTGAAATGGAATACGGAGTTTACCAAGATATGATATATAACAAATTGTGCCTCGAACACTACAACTACGATACGGTTTTATGTGACAATTTGACAGGTGATGCCCTTGATTATGTACAAACGCAAGGCTCATACTGGCTTCAGTACAACAACATTGCCCTCATGGTGCCGTCCATTATTGCGGCTTGTTACTGGGGTTCTTGGGGTGATCGTTATGGACGAAAGCTGCCATTGATGCTAGTGAACATCAGCACACTCTTAGGATATCTGATATTTACTTTCATGGCGGTGTACCAACGTGCACCTGTTGGATTAACATTACTTGCAAGCGTAGTTTGCGGTTTGGGGGGTGGCTTTCTTATGATCTTAGCCTCGTGCATGAGTTATCTCGCAGATATTACTACCAGGGATAGTCTGACATCTCGAGTTGCCATTTTGGAATCTATGAGTGTTCTCGGCAATACCATAGGGCCATTTATCAGTGGCTACTTGTTGGATGGCACAGGTTATGCCTACACCTTCTTAGTCTGCATAGTCTGCAACACACTCGTTATACTATACATTGTGATCCGGATCAACAATGTTATTCCTTCGGCAAATATCCTTGAGAGACAGCATTTGACTGCGGAATCTACTGCTACAAATATAAATGTTGAAGTTAGTAGACTTGCAGGCGTTGGCTGTGGATGCAGACTAATGTACGTTTATGAAGGCATAGTAGCTTCTTTCAAGAAGCGCAGTGGAAGGAAGAGAATGTACATTTTACTAGTCTTAGCATCATGTGTGTTTACCCTCTTTGCTTCAAATGGTGAGTGTCTCAAAAATACCAATTCTACAAATTATTGATTGTTTCCATTGGTTTGTTCAGATGGGAATCTTAATTTTTCTTTGTATATTTTATTTTTAGCTGAAAGCGACCTAACGTATTTGTACGTTAAAGACGAGCCCCTTTCATGGGGATATAAAACATACAGTCAATATTCTAGTGTAAAAAATTGTATTGGTGGACTCATGCTTCTCATTGGATTGCCAGTTTTGGGCCGCCATTTCTTTGGTTTAAAAGACACTTCACTGGCCCTCTTGGGTTTGGTGTCACGTGTGGCTGGGTTAATTTTATTGGCGTTCAGTACAAGTAAACTCATGATGTTTTTAGGTGTGCGAATTTCTATTTGTTAATTTCTAAGATATCTAAGATATCTATGAGATATTTAATATTATTTTCTTGCAGTTCCTGTGGCAGCTATGTTTTCGTCATTCCCAGTGCCTTGCTACCGAGCTATGCTCTCCAAGCTTGTTGAAGTTAGTGAACAAGGTATAGCCTGCAAATTACCAGCCAGTCTTCGATCGATTTTCAGTGCATGCTGTAATCTTTATTTATACAATTCTGTTTCAATTATGCATCCTTTTTTAGGGAAAATATTTAGTACTATTGCAACAGTTGAAAATCTGGTCATGATGGCTGCATCTGTTCTGTACAACAATATGTATCCTGCAACTCGCTCCATTCTCCATGGCTTTTGTTTCCTGTTTGCAGCCTGTCTTCTAGTTTTCCCATTGTCGTTAATCAGGTAAGAAACATAGGGCGCCTGACTCCAATAAAATATTATCCTCAAGAATCTAACAGCCATATGATTAGTTTTCAAACTTTTTCTGCTCCATTACTACTTCTGTTTTGGTAATCTCAAATGAGACATACTTATTAATGCTAAAGTCGAATTACTATATATTGTGATATTGTCATCCATAATTAGTAAGGTTGATGATCGTTGAGAGATTGTTGAAAATCCCTCTTACACAGTATTATGTGCTATTTGTACAAAGATAAAACTGAGTGTGCGCATACAGTAGATAAAATAATCCGGATTAGAAAGCGTGAGCTTCTTTTCATAGAATTTATAAGATCTAGCTGCAACTTGTTTATGTTTGGCATTACGCCAAAATTAGATCCGAAACTATGGATTTTAGTCACACAAAAGCCTATTAAAATAAAACCAATTTTTTTTGTTGTAAAACTGACTTCCTACAAATGATAAATATTTTTGGCGAGCGTGTTGGGATGCGCCCGCTCAATTTAGAAATGAGGAATCCGACATGGTTTGCAGTTGAGGGATACTTTATTGAGGTCGG
>JAQFYZ010001314.1:0-24914 GCA_034695085.1 Cylindroiulus punctatus | reverse complement strand
AACCGACATTGGCAACTGAACGAGTTCCTGAAACTCGGGACGTGCTGTGTTTCACTGCAAAATGAATACGAGTTTCGACCACCAATCGAGCTGCATACATAGCTGCAATGGGAATAAAATGCTCACAAAAGTATTATTCTATTCTTTTTGGGCATCATATAACACCCTACAAAGTAATAATATCGACGAAGCAGTGCTTTTTTGCACTATACTGAGCCGAGTTGGGGTATAACAGTGGTGAGTTTGTCTGTTACATTGAGTACATGCATGTCTATATGGTTTTTAATAGGACTTTTTGTAAATAGGTACGTACGCTTTCATTCTTAAGAATTACAGACAGTAACAGTGATATTGTAACTGCGATACTGATGGATATACACGTTCGAAAGATTCGAAACTGACGGTTTTCCGGAAAACTACCTTTATTCAATGGATTACGATTATGCACGCGATTGAAGGTTTTTAGACTAATACTCTTTGAAACGTAATTTCCTTACTAATTCCTTACTTATTTCATTACTAATTCGCCGGCAGGAGAAGCCCACTTTATCATAGTGTCTATGCTGGAGAAGGGCAGCAGCGGGATCGACATATGCCAAAGTACAACCAATCTGGGAACGTAAGTTTTTTTTTTTAATTCCATGGCAATGCCTCAACCACATTTCAGCATTTTCCGATTCAACAGTCCTTAATTCTCGGAATTTGTTTTAGGCACGGGCTATTAATTGCAGTTAACTTTGCATACGTTCCCCTTCCGCGAACCTCATCTCGTAAAAAAAGCTAATTACAAACGTGCCTCCAAATACCCAGCTACAAATCAAAAGCTTAGATCCAGTTTACATAGTTCGAAAAATAAATGTATTGAATGTAATGGTTGTTGCCGAGCGAATGCACAATTTTCCGACCCAATTACAGGCGCGCATAAATTTTAACTCGATACACTTACAAGGGCCAACGGAGCTAAATGACAGAACTGAAAACATGTATCGTTCTTCGAAAATAAAACGAAATAGAAATGAAAGATACTTCCTAGAAGATTGTTCATTTAATCATAGGATATATTGCATACAACTCCTGCCATAAATACCATGCGAGTACTATTTTTAGCGGGTATACTACAGCTTATTCCTTGCTACAAATACACATGTATGCACAAAATATTTACATTTTAATTATCGGTATTTTTGTCTTTCTAATTTTTCGAGTCTTTTATTCATTTTTTCTGTTTTTGTATTCCTAACCTAAACCAACTCAGATAAATTAAAAATTAAGTTATTAAGCTGCTCAACAAGCAATCTGAGAATCTTTACAGTATCAGGCAATATATCACTGTAAATATGGACCCTCACGTATGAGTTTTGATTACTTAAAGATGAAAACAAATCAAATCCTATCCTCCGTAACAGTAAGTTATACAGGGTGTTTCTAAACTACCTGTACAAATTGATATGGGTGATAGGGACACCACGACAAACATTTTTTGCCAAATAATGTGTGGTCGCAAATGTCCCCTGTAAGGACTGTAAATTCCCGTAGCAGTGACAGGGGACAATTTGCTACCCCACATTATATGGCAAAAAATGTTTGTCCCCTATCACCCATATCAATTTGTACAGGTAGTTTAGAAACACCCTGCATACACCCCTGTCCATTACATTACATTATGGCAGACTTGGAAACAGAATCTGTTGGTTTGAACAGCAAAATAAGGTAACTTCAATTTACAACTTCTTCTCCAGATTTTAGAAGTTCGTATCTTAGGGGGTAATAGCCTACAGAATTCTTATTAAACATCTCTGCAGCAGCAACTCGAAGATACCTGATGATTTCAAATTTCACTTCCATTTTGGATTAAATTACCATTTACAGTGATAGGAGATGGTTCAAAAGTTGAACAAGTCAATTCCAAAAACGATTGAGGCTGCATGGAAGGTAAAAAAATACCAAGTACATATACAGTGTCGATAATTGCATATCGAGTATTTCCATTATTGTGTCGAACACCAGTATACAGGTTGTCTCAAAAGTGATGGTTACAACTTGAACGATACAGTTGTCGTCCCAGCAGAAAATAATTCAAATAAGGTACCATTATAGCAAAATAAAGGCTTACAATATTTACAGCCATTATCGAATAATGTAGAATGTGGTGTTAAAGTGCAATTATGCTGTAAAAGTTTTTTTGGCCAATCATTGTGGAAAATGCAATTTTATTAATTTAAAAAAAATGCATTTCTATGCAAAAACGTTAATGGTATGAAAATGCAATTTGTTACTATTAATTTGATAAAAAGTGTAATTTTTAAAAAGAAATTAACAGCAGAAAAGTGCATTCCATGATGGCATATTAAATGCACTTTTATGACAGATTAATTGCACATTAATGGCATCTTAGTGTAACGTTTTTGCTGGGGTAACACATCAACGTTATATCATGTAAATTCTAGTTCCTAAGTCGAGCAAATGTTTCTTCAACAAATGCATTTAGACGTATTTCCTGAGCATAGAAGTTAATATATTCCGTCGCCTTTTCCCGAAATTCCAACATCATTGTAATTCAGCAGTTGTCGTCCATTTGTAATCCACTGAGTGTAACATTCTGGCTCGAATCCATCGGTGAGAATGAAAGCTTCCAAATCTTTTATTTCCGTCGTTCATTACGTCTGGCTTTTCAGATTCGCCTCTAGTGCCTCGCACCGTCACCTTCGAATTAATTTTGTTTCAAATTTTTATATTTCCGGCGTTTGGCAAGCCATATCTCGAATTTCCAATCTGAAGACTCGCCATGTTTAAAAAAGACGTGATATTTAAATCACAAATTCTTTCATTTCTCATTCTTGTCTCCCCTCGCAAATCAAATATGGTAGTGACGTCAGCGCCGTCATGTAGCAATAAAACTAAACCTTCAAAACCATCAAAATTCAAGAAAAAACACATAACAAGGGCTTCGTGTCTCTTATACGTCGTTTGCAATCCGGAGGAAAAATTAATATTCATCACGAAAAATCCATTGCATTAGGGCGGCCTATCCCCAGACTTATCTGACTCAAGATGAGGAAGACATACGGTTGCCAGAAGCTGCTTGACAGTGCTGTTAGACAGGAAAATTTACAGAGAACAATGCCCTTTCATCTGCAATGCCGAAGAACCAATGCCATGGCCATATTTCCCAGCATGTGCATGAATCATAAAAAGCGAAATGTCAAAGTAAAACCCCTCAGATTTAATGAAATTTTCCTTAACGAAATTATCTGAATGAAAACACGACTAACATGGAGGAATGCTATTATAAGTAATATATACAGAACAAAGGCACCATTCAGTTAAAATCTGTTAATGCACAATAAGTTCCTGACCGTCACATTCAAAAGTAAGCATGATAGCGCATGTTGATACATGTTTTCTAAATATAGACATACTAGAGGCACCCGTGCAACTTTGTTTGCATGCGGTTTGGTAATGGGGCATAGAACCCCTTAGCGGAGGTAATACAAAAGAAAACACTTTGTTATCAAGGTTCTTGGAACCTAAGGTACATGCCAGCGAAATTTCAAATAGATTCTGCGTGCCAGATGTAAGAATATGTGTAATTTTTTCTTCATTGATATGTGTAGACTGTCAATGATTTTGCCTACCACTGACAGAAAGCTGCAAAAGTTTGAAAGGTGTGCACATCGAAATAGCTGCATTGTTTCCCGGTTATAACGCTTATAAGCAATACAATAGAAATGTCGATTACACAACTACCCATTTCACCCCTTCAATTATTGCTCACCGAGCTATAATTTTGGTTTCAGGCATGCATGCAACAATATATGCACGAAATCGGAGGTCGTTCACAAACAAAATATCAGTGTCTTGATGTCAACAAGAAGTTGCCAGCTCTCCTTTCATGCATTTGTGCAAATGAAACTTTGCAACTGACAATTAGTTTCAATTAATGTTGAAGAGGTCAAGATAACTGCATCACCCTACATAGTGCTAGCAAATTTCATTTTCCCAATTGCAGGTGGCAGCATCGTGCAATGTGGAGTCAAAAAGTCAAAAAGAATCCAGCATAATTACATTTTATGGAATGCTTCCTACAAGATCAGCTCAAGAGTTCAGCCAAATTGCAGCGCCACAAAAGAATTTTCCAGCTCAGACAACTACTCTTTCATTAATTTCGTCGATGATAACTGCACTCAAAGACATGACGATTGAGATTACAGGTTCATGGCACCACGCAGAACTCTGCACCGTCGATTGACAACCCCTTTCGTTACTAATGGCATTTATTCCCTTTTGTCTAGACACGCTTGCCGCTGCTGACGAGCACTTTTTTGCCTCATGAATCGGAACTGGACTTGGAAGTGCTCCAAAATGCTGACAATGAAATTTTAGTCCAAAACTGCAGTATATAGAGCATGCTAGTACGCAGGGCCTTGAAATTGAATGAACTGTGCCCAGAAAAATATACTAAACTGTTAGATGTGGGTGAGCAATCAATTAATGGTGTTTTTTACATTTTTCTGAAAGTCGGATACATTACCACTTAAGCAATGTTCTTGGGCTAAACGATTCAAATTGAAAGTTTGACAGTACTAGTGCAAGAGAAAGTTTCATTAAAACTAACCTTTGTCATTTCTTGGCTTGGTGCAATAACCAAATGCAGCGAAATTGTACTTTACATGTTAAGAAAAAGACAGTCCAAAGATAAATTGCAATGTGTGTTGGTACTAACATCTAATTGGTGGACGTAAATGTTGAACATGACGAATAAAAAGCACATTTTCACATTTTGCAGACGTAGCATCTTCACACTTTAATTTTTTGTTCTAATTAGAAACAAATTCCGTAAAAACTCGAAAATGCAGGGTGTTCATAAATGTTGTGTATAACTAAAATTTGATAACAGGACGTTTAATTAATATACATGAATATTGCTGCTTCATGTCATAGCACAGCACGTCCCATAATGGACGCGTGTGAAGTCTATTAATAGTTCGTTCGCAGTATTTAGTAGACCGAAAAGTTGTTAGAAATAATCGCATTTGGGCCCAAATTTAACACGCTTCATTGTGATATACAAATCACCATCAATAGCAGCCAGCGTCTAACAGTCTCTTAAATTGCATTAGCATAGGCTTTAGTTTTTAATCAATGGACTCAAAACGCGAAATCTATTGAATGGGAAGTCAATTATTATTCATTTCACATTTAGAAAAGACATTCGTTGAAACAGCCTTTCTTATCTACTAGGAAACGTTTTTATCTAACATGCAAAATGACAATTCTGGCGTCAGTCGTCGAGCACTGGATTCAATAGCGCAAGCAATGCACGATTCAATGATTTTTACCCACAACCTTCCCCCACACAACCCAAAGGGCTTGTTCTTGTTATACAAAGGCGCAATCATTGTTCAGCAACTATCTTTTGTTGCAAAATCTCAATCTATTAAGTTAGGAAATCATTCTGAGCCATCAAAAAAAAATTATTCAGAAAATAAATTGAAAAAGTCAACGGCATTCGTGGCATATCTAGAGAAGTATGGAGCAAAATGACGTTTTAAGCTTTTCACAGAAAAAATTAGCATAAATCTTCTTGTGACAAAGCCACATCTTCTGCAGAACAAATATTTATCGAGAAAAGAAATCACAAAAAAATTGCATTTAATGTAATTGCATGCAACAAACATCGAAAGTATTTTTGTTTTTTGACTTTTTTGTGGTTATTCTAACCTGACAACGCAATTTACTAAACTAGCTGCTCAACAACCAGACAATCACTGCTATCACACGAGTCCACTTTCTCATAGTGTCTATGGCGGAGCAGGGCACAGACTGTAGTACAGCTGATTTGCTTGATCAACGTTAATTTAAAAATACTTTGAAACCATTGTTACATGCAATGTTACCACTCGTCTGCCATTAACTTTGCACAGTGTTCTAATTTCGAATAAAATTCCAACAAGGTTTACAAACAAGAAAATCCTGCATTCACTGATTTGGAGAACATGTTCCCTTAACTCGTTAATTATTTTAAGCGTGCCTGCATTAAGGAAAACAGTGAAAGTAGTTAAATTATGCAAATGACTGCTGTTGCTTTCTAAATATAACCACGGGTTTATGACCGACTTAAATAATGCCAAAAAGGAGGCCATGCTCTTTTCCAACGCTAATCAAGCAGATTCTCTTCTAAAACATTTCCGCGATATCAAGATTATGGATGACAAAATAGAACAGAAATCTCCCCGGGGAACACAATAAATCGTTTGTCAAGAGCTCGTGATCGTAATTAGAGAGTATAAGGAGCAATCATTATTCGTAATAAGGTTAATGCGATTTTCAAATTTTATAGTGCTAGGGCCAAAATTTTATTGCTACTAAGATATCGCCACTGGGTGTTCATTAAGCATCTTCGGAATGACATGACAGTGTAGGTGTACAAATATTGAAAAGAATAACTGATGGGTTATGTTAATAATTCTAGGAGGAAACAACAGAACTGCATTGGAATATGCCACGTAGAAGTTAAGACCACATACACCTAAATCAGTAAATAACATTGCTAAGCCACCCAACATGGGTCCGCACAACCTATGATGTATATCACAAATTTTGTAATATAACATTTGTTACCCGCATTGTACAGATGGTGATACTAACATAACGACCTGCATAACATTAAGAAAGGTTATTTAACATGTCTAAACATTTGTTTGCAACACTGATTTCAATCTGTTGACTTAATTAGCAATGTTTATCAACGTTGCAGTTTAGCTACCTTTTTACTAACAAAGTTAAAGTGCCTGCTCTAACTACGCAAAACAAATTGCATGCACAAAAACAAGAATATTTGAATTTACTAGACAGTATGCCCCTCTTCAATGTGCACAAATTACGGCTATTTCAACCCTAACTGTTCAACCCTATCTGCAGTACCCTTTCATTCTCTGTATTTAACCAAAGCTGACAACATTTCCATATTTAGCTGCGCATCCAACCGGCAATCACTGCCATTAGGTGAAGCCCACTTTCCCCAACATCCAAGCATGGTTTATCTAAAAGAGTTACCAATGTGCAATTCATTAACAACAAATGCGTGCCTCATCCCATGGCCAAAGTTTTCAACTCACAACCCAATTAATTCCTCACATTGGCTCTTTGGAGCTGCAAGATATTTTTCATTTCTGAACCGTTCCTTACAGACCCAATTGATGCCATCGATTTGGAAAATGCACAAAACAAGAGCATTAATCATCGACCGATTAGTTGCCTTTCGACAGCCGCTGTTGTGGAGCTTCTCGGGTTGCAAACGACTTAAGCACGCCTGGCTGCACCAGGATACAAGCATTCATAAAGAAATTATAATGAAAAAGTCTTAAGCCTCACCGATTTGCATTGGGGGAGCTGGGCCCCAACTGCAAATGAATTCCAATCAAGGCAATGCGGCAACGAGGCCATGTGGAAAAACGCTGCAAGTACTTGACAAGATTAGCCTTTTTTGTTTAATGACATATACATGTAGGTGATTAGCAGCTAGGCGTTCATTAAACGAAGCGCATGGCATTTCATTCGAAAGTTGATAGGGTAATCAACAGCTTCTGGTAGCAGCAGAGATGCTGACTGGTTGATTCTGAATGTTTGAAAACTGAGACAAATGGCAATGTTGTACTTGGATAGATCATTTAACCTTGATTTTCTGGTAGCATTCATGTTTTGGAAAAACAGGCTGAAAATACGCCGAGTGACCTACAAAAAAATTGCATCAAAAATACTATTCTGGAACGCATTATAGCAGAAAGTGCCAAATTACGTAACACTTCAGCAGAAAAATAGCACCTTTTCCTATTAAAGGGAATTTACAATGCAACCATATGACATTATATGAATTTCACGTGTCATTGTGTGGTAAAATGTTTCACACAACACCGGCAATAATACCGTTGAATTAAACTAACTGGTCACCATAGAACTTAAAATTGTTTATATGCATGACTGTCTCAATTTTGCACTCTTGAGTTCAATATCCATGTCTACAGTGGAAAAAAATTGAAATGTATTTTTGTCCTTTAAATATCAGTGCAACTGCAACATAAATTGTTTACCTGGATGAATAACATGTCACCCATCATATCGCATGTTTTCAATGTTCTAATTTTATTTTATTAATTCACAGCGCAAGTTAAAACATTGGAAACAAACGATGTGATGGGTAAAATATCATTCCACCAGGACAACAATTTATGTTGCAGTTACAATCACATTTAAAAACCAAGAGTATGTGCTGTACCTTTGCTACTGTACCAGAAAACACAGCTTTTTCCTGTGCAGCGCCGCCTATTGGCGTTTCATGTCAACCAAATAACGATATTAAGCTTAGGTAGTTTACTTTTTCATAAACCTTGTACCTGCAATTTAGTTTCTCAAAATCAAATGTAATGATGGTTGGAATTGACGGTCACCCTGTAGAATAAGCAATTGTGTCCAGGTTGTCCCACTTGCAGTCGATGCCGTGAACATGTAGTCTTGGAACTTAAGTGTCCAATCATTCTTGACTTCATTTAATTTTAATTGGACCAAATTCAATATCACCTTTATCATAAAAAAATCCACTGAGCTAGCTCAAATAATTTGATTTCAGTTAGGTAATGTGAATCTTTTAGAGGCAGTCTTACACGAAATGGCCACCAAGAGCCATAAAAACGTACAATAGTCATTTTGCTAAAAGCAATTCGAGTTGAATTCTGATTCACTTGCCTATTTGGGCAAGTAGACAAAACTTTCTAAGTAATCCAACAGATACTCTTAGAACCTATCCTTTAAATTATCCTTGCATTTGGAATGCAGTACATTTCCCCATCAAATTTATTAAAATTTGCCATAATTATGTATAAAGATATAGCAATGATCCCAATTTATATAATCATAATCACTATTTATTATTAGCAACTGATCAGTATAATGTTTCCCTATTTTTTTCAGTTATCAATTTTTTAAGTGCACTGGATACATCCTAAACAGGTTGTCATGTTTACATTTCGTATCCTAGGTACCATCCCACACATTAGACGTTTGTGAATTAATTTGCAAACAATAGAAAAATAATCGTGCCCCACCAACATTTTTTAATCTTACCAAGAATAACAAGCATTCCTTTTCTAAATTTAATTTATGAATGATGTAAACACAACTTTTTTTCCAAATTATAAATATTGTTCAATTTCTTAGGGCAATTTTTTACAAAACCTTGCAATGACAAATAATCACCGATGCAAGGACAAAATGGCAATTGACAATTTGGACAAATTGCAACCTTGATCAACCGCTTAAATCCATTTTCGATAGTTTAATTTCATTTCGCGCCTTTGTTAAAAGTTTGTTGATTAACGCTAAATAACCTTTTTGTGCTGCACTAAGAATCTTCTAGGGGTCAGCTTTGGTTATGAAAGCAAACTCATCAACGGCACAAAAATGAAATTAAACTTTTGTTGCTAAATCTTTCGTTGTACTGCGATTTGGGCTTAATATTTGATGTTTGAAATGTTAGACACTACTAAACCGGAAGCATGGACCTGAATTAAGAATCAAGTCTTCGAGAAACTCAATATACACGTAGCAGTTCACGACAAATGCTATATACTGTAACTAGAGTTACCAGTGCAACTTCGTTTGCATGCAGTTTGGGAGAAGTATTTACCCACCCCTCTGTTTAACCCCTTAGCGGGGGTAATACGAAAGAAAACTCTGCTATCAAGGTTCTTGGAACCTGATGTACATGCCAGCAAAATTTCAAGGATGTATCCCTAACGGTTTCGGAGATATACAGTGTATTTACCCACGCCTCTTGTTTAACCCCTTTGCGGGGGTGGGTAATACGAAAAAATACGTTGTTAGAAATGTTTTTGGCACCAAACTAAAAACACAGGGAAAATGTGAAGGTTGTAGCCCTAACGGATTGGGAGATATAATTACCTCTCTTTTAAAACCCCTTAGAGGGGAACAACGAAAAAATCCTTTCTTAAATGGTGGATTTGGCACCCAAGGAATGTACATGCAAAATTTCAAGGTTCTAGCTCTTACGGTTCTGGCTGTGCGATGATTGTCAGTCAGTCAGTCAGTCAGTCACCTTGTCTCTTTATATAGATTTCATGTCAACAATTTTCAAAAATATTTTCCCAGGAAGTGAAAGATATACGCAATTGGATTTGGCAAAACCAGATTGTTTTGCCAAATTTACGACTGACACGTACTGTTCTACAGAAACCTTGGAAACCTTTTTCCAAGTATTGAAACATACTTTAACAAGAAGTTACTGATTCCTAATATTTGTCATAATTTCACGATAAACATTAAGTTGGCAATGATTTTGATGACCTCGAAATCTTTTGGGAGATTTGCAACATTGTTCAATTTATAATAATTGTATAAATCTTCCAATTTACGAAAAATTTCTTTCGTAAATTTTGACAGGAAATTATTTAACATCAGTCGTGAATGCCCCAGAAAAAATACTTAAGAAATATTCATACACATATTGACACAGCGGTAAACCCATAAAAGTAAGGATGCCAAAGCTAATTTGTAACAACTATTACCCGAGTCCTCTCCATGTCATGTTTCTGTCTAGCATTGCAGACATTTAAAGTGTCGACACATTTTATATGGGATTGAATCCAAAGTCATTTTTTCGTTCCAGTGTCATTTCGTAGTCATGCTTTGATAACCAAATTCATTTAGCCTCTAGCAGGCACCGCATTTTCATTTCAATAAATGCAAAATTATCACAAAAAATACGGCATTAAGTGAATTTAACGTCTGTCCAAATAGTTAGCAATTTTCCTAAAGATAAACGGCGATTTTCCTCGCTTCGAAATAACCAATAAACAGTATACAATACTTCTATTAATAGCTTTAACATCTTACTTTTTCTGCAATATAGTGGTATTATTGTAACAACTGGCTGGTTTCAAAAATCCCGGAAAAAAGACTGATTGAGATTGATTGTTGGGCTGAACATGCGTCATTCGTGGCAAATTTTTCAAAACTCGTAGTGAACTCATTTCCGGTTATCGGGGCAGTCACGTGCAGAAACACAATCACATAACATGTGTTCTGACAGTGGTTGACAACATTTAACAGCACATTTTCTGAAAAAAGCATGTTTAATGGTGCCATTTCAAGAAATGATATTCATGTCAACTTGCGTCATTACAAATTGGCACTAAATTATGTCATTATCGAGGCAACCACACTTAACACGAGTGCTAGCAGTGATTGCCACCATCTTATCCAAAGTATCAAATTTTCTAAAACAAACAATTTTTATAACGCTGTTTCAAGAACATGACAATGTCAAATGACGCCTTTTAAGTGCCAATATTGAATAAGGGACAAATGTTCCGAAAAAAAAAAAAAACATGAAACAGCCCAAATGTTGGCAATCACTGCCAAACACATGTTATGATTGTTTGCCTGCTTTTGGTTGCTGCGCCCTCAACCGGAAACGACATATCGAGTTCAAATTCGAATGACAATCATAACGTTCCAATTTTAAATACCAGCAATTGACTAACATTAGCAAGTCATTGAAACAGCTGCATCGTTATAAGCTTACAAACCAGTCGTTTTCCGAAAACGTTTCCCTTAGGGTTAAATGTTAGCAATCACTGCGAGCAAGCGTGTTATGTGTGATTGCCTGTCACACATAAGTCCACTAGCACATACCGAGACATTGAATTTCTCGAATTTTTCAAGAATAAATCACATCATCCTCACAACTGACATCCATGTCATCCAGGCCAGAGGGAACTCCACACATTGATCGAGCACGATGACAAAGTTCATGTCAAGTGTGCGAAAATGTGATCTCGGTGGGTTTCACAGAGTAACACATAACGCATCATCACCACCTTATCATTCCATTCTCGCATCCAAACTAAGTAACCCAGAAACATACCTTCACAGGAGGTGTCGCTCTGATTCAGAATAGTCACATCCCAACACGTTCATGAAACAGCGTTTTAAAAACCAGTCGTTTTCAGTAAATGTGAGCCTCGAATGTTGGCAATCACTTTGCACTGCAAGCGTGTCACGTGTGATTGCCTGCCACGTCAGCACATACCGATACATTGACAACCTCGAATTTTCCAAGAATAAATCACTCCACCCTCACAACTGACATCCATGTCATCCAGGTCAGTGGTAACCCCGCACATTAATCGAGCCCGATGACAAAATACGTATTGATACAGTAACACGCATCGGGTCATCACCACCTCATCATTCCATCCTCGCATGCAAACTAAGTAACCGTGCAAAATATCTACACGCTCATTATTGGCAAGTTGAATCATGGTTAAAGTTATGTTTAACGCGTGTTTTGATATTTATTTATGATTAGGAAACGTGCTTAGTCACATCTCAACACGTTTTCAATAAATTTGCGCCTCGGTGTTGGCAATCACTACGAACAACCGTGTCACGTGCGATTACCTGCCACGGTAGCACATTTGACATCTTCGAATTTTTCAAGACGAAATCACTCCAGCGGTAACCCCGCACATATCAAGCCCGATGACACAGTATGTCAAAAGTGCGAAAATGGGTTTGATACAGTTATATGTACACGCATCTACACGTGCATTGTTGGCAAGTTGAATCATGGTTTAATTGATGTTTAACACGTGTTTTGCTAGTTATTTATGATCAGGAATGGTTAGGTTAGGTCAGCTTAGGTCAAATAAACGCAATTTCGGAGGTGTCGCTCTGATTCAGAATAGTCACAGCCCAACACGTTCATGAAACAGCGTTTTAAAAACCAGTCGTTTTCAGTAAATGTGCGCCTCGGTGTTGGCAATCACTACGAGCAAGCGTGTCACGTGTGATTCCCTGCCACTAGCACATATCGGGACACCGTTCCTCGAATTTTTCATGAATAAGTCACTCCACCCTCACAACTGACATCCATGTCATCCAGGTCAGCGGTAACCCGCACATTTCTCGCACCCGATGACACAGTACGTCAAAAGTGCCAAAATGGGTTTGCTACAGTACCACGCAACGGGTCACCACTACCTCAACATTCCATCCTCGCATGCAAACTAAGTAACCGTGCAAAATATCTACACGCGCATTATTGGCAAGTTTAACCATGGTTTAATTTATGTTTAACGCGTGTTTTGATATTTATTTATGATTAGGAAACGTGCTTAGTCACATCTCAACACGTTTTCATAAAATGTGCGCCTCGGATGTTGGCAATCACTACGAGCAAGTGTGTCACGTGAGATTGCCTGCCACGCTATAGTAGAACCAAGAAGTGATGGAACTGAAGGTCAGCCAATCAGAAAGATGTGACTTGTCGATTAGCGCTTCCATGTTTGTTCAGTCGGTGAAAGTCCATTGATTGTACGCAACTAGGCTAAATTAATCGCCAACAGGCGATTGGCTCCTATTGGTCGGCACATTTGACCCAGTTCCATCACCTCTTGGTTTGACTGTAGCACATATCGTGAAACCGTTCGACGAATTTTTCAAGAACAAATCACTCCACCCTCACAACTGACATCCAGGTCAGCGGTTACCCCGGCACATTTATGGAGCCCGATGACAAAGTACGTCAAAAGTGCGAAAATGGGCTTGATATAGTAACACGCATCGGGTCACCACCACCTCATCATTCCACCCTCGCATGCGAGCCAAGTAAGCGAGCAAAATATCTACACGCGTATTATTGGCAAGTTTAACCATGGTTTAATTTACGTTTAACGCGTGTTTTGATAGTTATTTATGATTAGGAAGAGTTAGGTTTGGTCAAATAAACGCAATTTCGGAGGTGTCACTGATTCAGAATAGTCACATGCCAACACGTTGATGAAACAGCGTTTTAAAAACCAGTCGATTTCAGTAAATGTGCGCCTGGTGTTGGCAATCACTACGAGCAACTGTGTCACGTGCGATTGCCTGCCACGATAGCACATTTGACTTCTTCGAATTTTTCAAGACTAAATCACTCCACCCTCACAACTGACATCCATGTCACCCAGGTCAGCGGTAACCCCGCACATTAATCGAGCACGATGACAAAGTATGTCAAATGTGCGAAAATTAGTTTGACATACCGATACATTGATAACCTCGAGTTTTTCATGAATAAATCACTCCACCCTCACACCTGACATCCATGTCATCCAGGTCAGCGGTAACCCCGCACATATCGAGCCCGCTGACACAGTACGTCAATGTACCAAAATGGGTTTGATACATCACCACCTAATCATTCCATTCTCACATGCAAACTAAGTAACCGAGCAACATACCTTCTAACTATGTGTTTTAATAGTTATTTATGGTTAGGAAGGGTTAGGTCAGCTTAGGTCAAATGAACGCTATTTCGGAGGTGTCACTCTGATTCAGAATAGTCACATCTGAACACGTTTCCAGTAAATGTGCGCCTCGGATGTTAGCAATCACAACGAGCAGGCATGTCACGTGTGCTTGCCTGCCACGCCAGCACATACCGATACATTGACAACCTCGAATTTTCCAAGACCAAATCACTCCACCCTCACACCTGACATCCACGTCATCCAGGTCAGCGGTAACCCGCACATTAATCGAGCCCGATGACAACATACGTATCGATACAGTCATCCCACCCTCGCATGCGAGCCAAGTAAGCGAGCAACATACCTTGCAGCGCGCGTCCGATCCTCCGCCGCTCTCCGTTGACCCGCGGCACGTGCGCGGCCGCCGCCGCCAGGCGGCGCCACGCGTCCCGGGCGGCGCGAGCTGCGTGCCCGCTCCGTGCGCCGCGGATCAGATAATGGCGCGCGCTGCGTGGCGCGTCCGCACCCGCGCCGCATAGGCCTAGCCGTCGCCCGATCGATGCGCGCTCGGCCGCCATTGGCTGGCGCGGGCCCGGCGGCCCGGAGGCGAGCGAGCCCTCGCGACGGATTCGGCGCCCTGCCCATCCTCCGCGTCTCACCGCCAGACTTCCCACCAGGGGCGGCCCGTTCACACGTCGATGGCTGAGCAGCGCACCTCGTTTTTTGCCAGCCGGCCGCGCGCCATGGCCTCGCCGTAGACGCCGCCCGTCCTCGCGCCCCGCCAGCCATGGAACGGTGAATCGGTTCCGCGGATCACATCCCCGTCCCCGCGCCATGCGCCCCAGGATTAAGCGACGAGCGTCGGCCCGCGCTCCGCGGTGAGTGCGGGACTGGAATGCCCGGCTACGGGAGTCCATGGGCGGGATCGGAGCCATGACTATCCACGGCGTGCTGCTTGCCATGCTGTTGTGCGGCCTAGCATCGTTCGGTAAGTGCCAAGCATTTCCATTTCTCGTTGGTGGATTTGAGGCTTTTCGACCCTGCTACCCCCTCCCCCCCGGGTGTATGTGTGCCCTCTTGCTATACGATGCGGATGCATCGATGAAGCGGTGATTCCCCATTTAGCCGGAGAAGGGCAAATTCCCTAAATTTGATGTTTATCACCCCCTAACCCCGTCTGAAATGGACACCCCCTTTTTTCCGTAGGTATGTGTACCCTCGTGGTAGGCAATGCAGATACACGCTATACGATGTGGATGCATCGATGATTTCCCATTTAGCCGGAGAAGGACAAATTCCCTAAATTTGATGTTTATCAACCCCTAACCCCGTCTGAAATGGACACCCCCTTTTTTCCGTAGGTATGTGTACCCTCATGGTAGGCAATGCAGATACACGCTATACGATGTGGATGCATCGATGATTTCCCATTTAGCCGGAGAAGGACAAATTCCCTAAATTTGATGTTTATCAACCCCTAACCCCGTCTGAAATGGACACCCCCATTTTTCCGTAGGTATGTGTACCCTCATGGTAGGCAATGCAGATACACGCTATACGATGTGGATGCATCGATGATTCCCCATTTAGCCGGAGAAGGACAAATTCCCTAAATTTGATGTTTATCAACCCCTAACCCTGTCTGAAATGGACACCCCCCTTTTTTTTGAAGGTTTTTTGCCTTCATGGTAGACAATGCAGATACATCCCGGTAAGAATGTGATACCGGTGCTCGTTCCATAGCAGCCGCGTAAGAACAACATCACTAAATTGGATGTAGCATGCTCCTGGTTGGATTATAGGGGCAGATTGACTATGTGCATGATGAAAATCAGATTAGTATTCATCATCTAATTGTGTGAACTCCCACCTCCCAAAATCCGCGGTTGTAACTTGTGCGTAACATGGCCCCTTAGCCATCACGGCTGGTTATGAGAACCTCCGGTGGGGTTAGTTTCATGATGAAAAGATGGGAGCATCATTACCGATGAGGGTTGCGCCGAGACAATTGGAAGAAAATGCACCATACCAGCCGATTAATAGCGGTATGGCCACCATCGTCAGTGCTGGTATTTTGTGTACGGTGCGATTTTTCATGGAACCCGTCCCGGAGGTTCTCCTGCGCGTGGGTAGGTTGGGTAAATCCGTTTGGGTGCACGGTATGAACGCGGTATTAGGGCCCGGGCCTAGGCCTCGCTGCCTTGCCGCAGTGCCATCAACGCTACCCGGCCGTAGCCTCGCAGCGGGTCACGCGCCAAAAGCGCAGTCAGGAAAAGCAGGCGATGCGGCGAAATTTTCGGTACCTCTTCGCTTCGAACGCGGGCCTAGCCTCAGAGCGGGGACGCCGATATTGCGATGCGGCTGGCGGGGAAGGCTCCCGTTGCGAGGCTAGTCAGCCCGACTGCGTTGCACCACTGTACGGAGATATCTAGCCTCCGAGCAGGCCCCATGACGCGGAACGGCTTATGCGGATCTTATACCGCCAATCCAATGATGCTGCCGGTTCCTTTGGAATTAGCGGTATTGACGGCATGCGTCAATATTTGCGCCATAGGGACGTTCAAGCATTATGGTATCATCTTATGCGGCGGCCCCTACACGGGCAAAAAGAATGTCAATTTTACTGATTCTAAGCAATTACTTACATTATTAGTGATCGTGTAATAGGTTGATTGACGGAGTGATGTTCGATATTGACAGAAATCCGGATTTTCGGATAATTACTGATGATTCCAGAAATGACGGAAGCCCATATGGCTCGTTCATTTCGTTATTTACTCAAGAGCCAATAGACCGCTTGTGCGACCCTGTGACTTCAAACGAACCAATAGGACGCTTGTTCCTCCCTGTGCCTTGTCACGGTGGAATTTCGCGGTGTAGCAATGGTGGTCGAAAGTTCCAAACGCCTCAAGCAAATCGAAGTTGAACAAGATGCGGTAGCAGTGACATATAATCGAGAATTGTGGATTAATTTGCTCACAACATTCAATCGAAAAAATTAAAATTATAGAAATACAAGTTATGATTTCGTTGTCGGCATCGGAAGACGGAATCATGACAGAATTTCCAGGCGCACACGCATCTCCGCCTTCATCAAAGTGTGCTCCAAAATGAGCCAATATAAAATCGGTGGTGCATCTCTGTACTCTGCAATATGAGCAGGTAGAACTGATCGTGTAGTGTCATGGGTTGTATGGGCACTACCGTGACACTACTGCCACTACAATTGACGATTCCAGTATTGACATTTTGTTGGCCGTGTAGGGGCCGCAATAGGGACGTTCAAGTATTGTGTCATCATCTTAGGAGAAGGGTCTAGCCACATCAGGGGGAAGATTGAGCAAAAGGTAAAAGGCTTACTGATACGTAATGCCTACGTGTAAACTTAGTTATAAATCATCACTGGGAGAGGGGTCTGAAAATCACGAAAATGTGATTGCAATATTTGAAAGCCCCCACACGATAAGTATTACCGCAGACAGTATCATCAACCCACGTGCAAAAGAAATATATTTCAAATGCATTTTGAAATACATTGCAAATTGTAAAATGTATTTTTCAGAAAAAGCTCCATGATAAATGCATTTACAATCAAATATGAAATACAATGTCTCAATCTACATATACTTTGAAATGCATTTCAAAATGCATTTCTTTTCCATATGGGAAGGAATTCGTCTGGTGAGGATCATGTTGACAAACATTCAATGGATAAATTCAGGATAAAATAAATGGAAAACATCAAGTCACTGAATCCATCAGTAATGTTCGGAATAAGATCTGTATCTGTTGAAGTTGGCAGTATTATTGTACTGTGTAAGACCCGCATTACGCGAATAATGATATCTAGCCTCAGAGCAGGTTCACTTATGCTCGCGTTGGGTTTCAACTGCACTTAAAGCAAAACAATCATTTAGCGAGTTCCTGTTCGGAGGCTAGCGCGCGTCCAGAAAGCATCTTCGAGGAATGCGGGCTAGGATGATAAACCAGATACAGTGTATATGCAATGATACCATTTGAAGTTAACATCTCGTGAAAGTAACATGGTACGTGATTTACGACGACGTTGGGATCTCATCGAAGCTCATGTCACATGTTCACAGAATGTGGATTTTTTCGTCATTTCATTAACTGGTGAAGCGATTTAAAATTACCTGAAAATCAAGTATTTTTTAACAATCAACGAATGATGATTCACTCTGTTTCAAATTTTTGCAGAGAAGACAAATCTGTCATGTGTCAAAAAAGAATGTTCACCCTGAATCAAGATGGCCGCCATGCAGAAAGAACCGCATTTGCTGCCATCTTGATTGTGATAGCGGGAAAGTTTTCTGCTATACTTGTTACTTATCCTCACGTATTAGGCCTATTTTATGTGATATGACAAAATGCCTAATCTGATGTTTTTGCCGATTGTGGCAAAAAAATTGTTACCTCTCATTGAGATGCCAAATACAAAACAGTTCTTGTAAATGGAGTAACCATGCCAGAAGGTAACCAGAGATAAATGACTAAAGAAATTGTGAAATTTACACAGATGTCATGGCCAGAAACTGTGCACTTGTTTATATTTCACTTTTCGTACAAATCATATGCGAGATTTGACTGCCGTTTGCGCACGAAAGGTTAGTCGCATTCATCGCTTTTTTGAAGACTGTTGACAAATAAGATTCGGTTTGATAATAGCATAGCTTGAAACGAAAAAAGATTTCAGATTAAAAAAGGAAGCTACGAAAGCAGTGAAAATAGCTTGACGCGAACGGCTGCAGAAGCAAATTTCAAGTGCAAGTTGTTGGGTTTTTCTATGTCTGCGACACTAACTTTTGTATACTGCATGCCCTGCTCCAATGCAAATAATAATAATAAATGTATTTGAACTGTACACATTGCATGCCTACATGTACAGTATATATGCATGTATGTAGCAGACAAGAAAGACGTGCAATTGCCATCAGGGTTTGTTTCTTTTTTGCTATTTTTCAACTTTAACCTACCTAACAGTGTGGTGTTTGAATTAGCTGCCCCTACAGTCGGGCAATCACTGCCAGCCCCGTGGATACCATGAACAGGGATGTGGTCGGTGTGAACATGTGAAAAATAAAAGACAAATTGAAAATGAATTTCAAGAGAAGGGAAATTTCCACCCAATATCACAAAAAGAGTTTAAAATCCGCTATTTGACACCACGTTTTGCAAATAAACGAAACGTTATCTATACTGCATACTTATTATCTAACTTTTATAACAAATGTGACCCAATTAATTCGTAATAAATTTGGTTATTGATTGGTATCGATGTTGGGGGAGGGGTTTAAAGGTTGACAATGGGCTATACGTGTAGATCGTAGCACACATTGAAAAACAATAAAAACTGATATTTGCACGTTAATACATCGCACATTTGAGGTAAAATATGTTGTGGGATGTACCTACTGGTCACATGCCAGGCCCCATTCCACAACAGTTTGGACTTTTTATAGTATGAAGCAGTACCTATGTCACGAGATAAAATTTCTACAATAAAAGGTTGTTGATCCGTACCTCAATCGAATTACAATACGGTGTGTGTTCTACAACGGTATTAGGACTTTGCTTGTAACTTATAGTGAATATATCGGTAAGGATATGATCGTTAAGAATTTGCATGTATGATGCTAACCATTGTAACAACCATTGTAATATTGCACAGAACAGTATGCTTACACAGGGTTCCCCAGAAATTCAATTTCCAACTTCTGACATTTCCAGGTTTCAAACAAATTTCCCTGACCATTAAAAATGCGGAACTGACTTATGCCAATATAAAAATGCCATATCTATTGTTCAGTCTAAATATGAGGTGAACAAAGGAACCAGCAATAAAGCACACATTAAAAAAACCTTCAAATTTAGGTGTTTTTTTAAAATTTACAATTGGTCTCTTCCACAGAATTACTTATTCCAACTGAGAGCTTGAGTTTAAAAAATATTTACCAAGACATAAAAATCACTAAATTTTTCTTACTCAGGTTATTCAACTTACAATCAGAAAAAAAGCAAATATTTCCAAATCCTTGTCAGAGAAGGTATTTTTGATTTCTGTTTGTTGTTTGATAAATTATGTCAATGTTGAAAACCGGAAACTGAAGCCAGTAGGATTATTGCATCCAATTCATGTTGGACTGACGAAGTGTCATATCACGACTTCTGTCTCTGACTTAATTAAATGAATCTATCATACTTGACATTCCCTGACTTTCCCATATCTAGGTGAACCCTACTATACACTTGACAGCATTTTAATTTGTCAAATTTTAGCTTGCTATTCCAACTTTTCAACAGTATTCAGCAATATGGCCTGCAAGCAATCGCTTTCGGAATGGAAGCAAAAAAAAAAAAAGCAAGTCCCAACGCACATTGGCGCTTTCCGGATGGACGGTGGCGCCGCCTGGCGTCGCCACGCTCAAACGCGTTACGGGAAATCGATTGGTACCCTCTTTCGCGAGCCTCCGCATCTCGGCAGTTTTTTACCCCCAATTCTTAATTTTTTTGTGTATCTTTTCCACCATGGAATTCCACGCCAGACGACGCTGGCTAGCTCGACAATGGCTAACTTAATATGCGGGCCTAATTGGACACGTGACTGTCACGGGGTTAATGACACCAACCCATGTGATTAAGCGTACGCTCAGCGGTCGCTGGTTACACTGGAGAATCTTTTAGGAATGATTTCCATCCCTGGTGTGTTAAACGTGACAAGCAAAACCTTTACGAAGAGCATGGGCTGTGTTAATGTGGGCTTGATACGTGTACTGAAGTACTTCTGAAGTAGCATCTTAAATTTGGGATTAATGCATTACTGAATCAATGAAGATTTTTCATTTACATGGTTTTTTAATTTATCTCCTGAGAACCCCTCTTTGGACATTGTGGAAATTGTGAATGGAAAATGGAAAATCTAAAAAGGTTGTAAAAATGGGAAATGGCCATGTAAACTGGAAGCAAAACCGACTCAGCTCAATTCATATCCCAATCAGATCCTCACGCTGTGAGGTTAAATTGTAAATGTATTTGGGAATGTAAAGGGAAAGTAAAACCCAAACTGCTCAATTCATATCTAAATCAGGATTATATTATAGAATCGTACGTCTCACAGAAGTGTGTTCACAGATTCTTAGCACTTTCCATCTAACTTATGATATTTTTACAGGCTGTTGGAGAGTGGTATATTACGTACACCCTATTAGACAGCATTTGAGTATTTTCACATCCCAAATTACAATGTAAGCAAATCAGGCAACGTTTACATATTGTCAACATGTTGGGTGAGGGGGGTTAGCCAAATGACGTTTCATCAAAAAAATAAATCTATCAATTGTCGTCCAGTGTTTCAACTAATGTGTAATCACCAGGAGGGTATGTAAATTCGAGAATGTGACAATTCCTAACTTAAATTTACAAGTTAGTTTAAACTTTCAGCTTTCATTGCATACAGAATGAACATTTGTTTACATCACAGATTTCAACTCTTATGCTTCTTGTCCACTTGTAATTGTCTCTAATTTTGGACTTTTTTTTAATTTTCTCTTAAAGCAAAAAAATACGGAAAATTAGAGAAAATGTACACGTGAAGCTCTGTTCGACTGTAAATTCATCATATCGCAGCATTAAAACAATTAAGGCAAAGCTGCAGCCAGTGTTGCCAGATACTTTTTCCTGGGTGGCGTTGATCATACTTAAGAAAATTTGGAGATTGGCAGGTGGGTAGGGTCGGAAAATTAGGAAAGCCAACTAAAAACCAAAATTTTGCCAAAAAATTACAAGTGGACAGGAATTAGCATCACGATAACGTCACTTCACAACTTAATTCTTGCAAGTTGTTTTATATAGTTTTGTATAGTTGGTGCAACACCATAGGATCCATATCATACCATATATGTTTACTTGTGCACTAATACAGTACACTTTTACATGTCTGCCGAATAAGGTCGAGTTGTTGTTGTTAAAGGTGTTTATTTCGAGAATGAACACGTGATTCGCAATTTGGTTTCCTGCAAAGGCAGGGCTCGCGCTAAATGCGTTCGGTAAATGTAGTTTGTCGTGAAATTCCATTTCCATTAATTATCCGACGGCGCTCCCTGGCAACAGAAACTAACAGGATGCATAGCCTGCTAACAGATAAGTTTGGCGTAGGCCTACTCGTGTAGCTCATTAAGGTTGGCTAAACATCGAAAGCACGAACATAAACGTAATTAATGTGTAAGCAAATTACGCCAACGACATTTCGTCACTGTATGCGACATTATCGGTAGCAGCGAGTTGCCAACCAGGTTTCTTTTAAATTCACTCCTGATTAATTAGGCACTTAAAGTGGAAATTAATAGCCAGATTCCTGTAAAAAACCGCACTGGAACGCAAAACAATAAGGCTACCAGCACGGCAAGTGGAAATGACTTTCGGAAAGCACATTTTTTCAGCGAAATTTAGTACCCGAAGTGCTTATTCGTCAAAATGACAACATAGCGAGCTAATTTGGCCTTAAATGACGTCATCAGAAACTTTTCATAAACGTGGGCAGAGAGCAGGATTGACATCTTATCCATGCATTAGGTTATATTAATGACCGAACAGGTTCAAACATTTTAACATTGATGGTTTATTTTGATTTTGTTTGACCTCACATCTCAGTGCTGGCCCTCGAGGGTGGCAAACATTACGTACATCAACGTACGCATTGTTTGCCATCATTTAGGGACTGCCAGGCTGTACAGAGTAAGCATAAAAAAATGTGATGTCATTACAAAAAATGAAAGGGTTTTTCAGGAAAATGTAAAAGAAACATTTAGCTTTGATCCTAGTTTGTATTTTTTTTTTTTTTTTTTGTGTTTGAATTAACTTATCAGTATTGCCCCTTGAATATGGCAATCCTCAGGTACACCAACGTACGCATGGTTTGCCATCCGTAAGGGAATTGCAAGGCTGTACAGGGTGGCCATGAAATGCTTGCCCAAATACAATTTTTTAAAACTGATGTATAAGGGCCATACGTTTGCAAAAGTTAAATTTTATGTAATTGGCTCACAATAAGCCACAATGAGCTAATCTGATTACTGCTAGAATCAAATATGGCATCTACGGGCCTATGCAAGGAAAAAAACATTTTTTCAAACATGCAGAACGAAGAGTCATAATGTCCAGTCGACAGAATGATCACGCTTAAGATCATCTAAATTTTATCTTCAGAGAATGTTAATTTGATTTAAAGTAAACTTTCGTGATATTTCTTGCCGACAACAGAACATTACACATTCGTATTCACACAAAGCAGACCCTATGGGATTTATTATCAGCAAGGATTTGCTGATAATATGGTTTCCGTCAGATTTCATCAAATGCATTTATGCAAATGGATTTTGCAGACCAAATGTAGAATTTCCAACGATCAACAGATTGATTTAATGAATCAGCCTTTCTGACTCAATTCACATGGTCAATCAGACCGTGAACGTTCGTCAAATTTTATTGTGACCAAATCATTTAAATATAGATTATTTGAGGAAATGTCCACCAAACGTCTGCTTTGTGAAGACAGCAATTCTCCAATACTATACCACAATGCAGTTCTTTTAAAGAGATCCATGCTCAAAACCACTCCATTAGACCTCCCACCATAAATACTGGATGATTTCCGTAACACAAACATTACACTATCAATAAGACGGATCAATAATCCTTAATATCGGCAGTATGTCCACAATATGTGACCTTGAAAACTGGTATTTAGTATTATCAGTTTAATATTTTGCTGAGAAAACCCGGGGAATTTTTGAATTGGAACCTGGAAATGTTTTGTATCAGCATTTCATTTTGTGTTGAGAACGATCTCTTAAGAAAATATCCCCAGTGGTGGTGTTCTAGTTTTGTAGTTAAAGAAACAAGGATTTTCCAAGTTGACAATAAATATTTTGATTGCCATGACAGGTTGAAACACTTACATTAATATTCCTGCGGATTTTCTTGTTTGATCGTTTTTAAGGCGATTGTGGAAGGTACTTGGAACCGAATTTCTCAAGGAGGACGTCTACAGTGTATGCAAGAGCTCAAAATCAAACTATGCAAACTACGTGTATGAATTTTAAAATTTGTAATTTACCTTTTAGTCTGGATGCATGTCAGTGTTTGTTACAAACCTAAACAATTCCTTTTTAGTTACGTAAACACCATTATTACAGTCAATTATACTTTTTATACTGCTATACTGTTGATTTATACTTTAATAACGAATTTGGATAAACACTTTCGTTTATAACGAGTACATTTTCGAGGTCCCATGCACTAACGTTGTTGTTAAAACTAACATTATTTGAACAAAACTCGTCACTTCTCATACATGCAATATTAAAATTAAAGACATTCTGCTCAACAATCTTAAATAACAGCCTAGTTCAAATAAATGACAACTGAATGGTGCCTTCAGAAGTTTTACAATAAAATGTTATGCAAATACAGCTACAATTTCCAGCGTAGGGCAGCCAGATTTGTGAAAGGCAGCTACCAGCGATCCGAGAGTGTTACAGAAATGCTCCACTCTCTAAATTGGGACTCGCTGAGGTCCAGACGCGA
>JAQFYZ010001313.1:0-24921 GCA_034695085.1 Cylindroiulus punctatus | reverse complement strand
ACTTTGAATTAAAACATTTAGTTTCATTTGAAATTATCATATCTGTCCAAAATTATCAAAATTCAATTGCAAAAAAAAATCACTTTCAATGGGTTGCATATGTATACGCTCATATTTGAAATAAATACACGTAATGTACACTTAGTATATTGGAGGTGCTCATAATTTATCACCACAAATCATACGAGGTTTTTATCAAGCAAAGCACGTTCCCAAAATGTTCAATTTAAATTAATTAATTTGCAATTCCCTACATATTTAACGGATACAGTACGTGCATATCATTCAATAGTGATTGGAGTTTGATAGGAATTGATGAATACTTTCTGATGAATAATTTTATTAAATTACCCCCGGGATTACGTAGAGTAACCACCGATGTAGGGTCATCATTTAATTAGAGCCATTGGGAGCAATACGGAATTAGCAAACTAACATGAAATATATTGATGACGTAAAGTGTAGCCAATCACGTAAAATAATTGAATCCCCAATGAAACATCAAAAGAACCTAACGACAATTCTCCAAAAATGCATGCATGCAGGGCTTAATAACATTCCCCAACGTGTTTTACTTATCAAAATTAATGAAATTTCAAACATTATTGAGTATTAAGCTCTGCATGCATGCATTTTTGGAGAACGCAGAAAAAAAACAGGATTTAAAAGATAACTTTTTAAATCCTGCATTTTCCCCAATTTATATTCATAACTTCCTAGGCATTATAACAAACATGTATGAAAAAACAATAGAAATGGGAAAGAAATTTGGAAAAATAAAGTTAAAAAAAATCATTCATTTACAAGCAAAAGCACTTATAGAAATTTAAACCACAGTTCTTAAAATCAATCTTAAAAATTCGCAGCAACACAGATGCAGCTTAAACATAATTGACAAGACTTTACTGAAAAATCCCAAGGACTGAAAGACACTTCCGGGACCCCCTCTGTACTCATTACCATCATTGTGTAACAATTGGCAGCTCTGTATTGATTATTCAGTAATACGCCATCGAGGGTAATTAAAAAGCAATATAGTAGAAGTTAAAAATGCGATTTTGCTGCAGTGTAAAACGGAGAAAAGATAAGATCTCCATCATTTTTGAAGAATGCAGATGCCCATCAAAAGCAGGTGCTGGATTTGCAACAAAGCATCGAGCAACGCATTGTTTCCTCGAGGATTTTTGCGCAATTTTTATCGATTTTCTGCGGAGAGCATATTTTTGCCAAATTTCATTAGTGCTATACTAAACTTTTTTTGGATTCCTATGCAGCATCTTTTTAATGTGCTCAGCTTGGCAAATTGATGCCCACATGGCAAGGGTGCAGACAGCTTCGAATTCGATTAGCAAATGAAAAAGATCAAATTTTGCGAAATGAAAATGCCTTCTGATACAATCTGCACTGAAAATCAATACTTTCTGCGGTTTAATTTCTAAGAAGAACCAAAATGGGATTTAACGCTTTTCCCCCAAAAAAATTTGTTTTAAATTATTATTATAATACAGGGCGCGGTTGAAGTGAATGGACGAATTTTGGCGCTGAAACAATTGATTAGCTGTCTGTAAAACACATGGTGTAAAGTTTGGACATTAGGAACATTAGGAGTTCTAGTGCCCAACATGTTTGATAATGCTACAAGTCAGTCAGTTGCGTAGATCTGCTGTTAATTACATGATTTGTAAGAGAAAAATGCAACCTAAATCATCGTTGCAAAACGTCTAATTAATTCAGCCCCCCGAGTTAAACCATCTAATCACATGACAGATTAAATAATTACATGTATGCACATTAGCTTATACGTGGTATTTGCAAAATAGTGTTTACTTTAAACATATTTCTTAAGTTCAGTTCCTTTTTCAAAAATAAGAAAGTTTACTTGATATTATTCCAAAACATCTTTGAAGTTTTGACTGGTCAAATACATTTTTAACGTTGATAATGTATGTTGTACGTGGATGCTGTTACCAATAATGGTAGCAGAAATGAACGTTTCGAAACATTATATTCGCCCAAATATGCCTCATGTATCTAATTCGTTAAGTAATATTAAAAATTCGTTTAATTAGTTTTGTTAATTAGTGGATTATAGGTTGCTACATCCTAGAGCAATTTTCACAATATTCGGTAATTACAGATATAATTAGGCTGGGAGTTTATTATCTTATTTCAGGTCCTTGCCAACTCGAGGAGACAAAAGGGGAACAGAATTGCAACAATAAAATCTGTTAAAACACGGATCACGATAAAAATAGAATTGCAATAAAGATGTTGAAGCTGTTATTTAGCCACCATCTTAACTCTTAACGAAATTCTCATTCGCTTCAAATAAATCCAATTTTTACATTTTTAACACATTTTTTTAAAAACAAAATCCCCTCTGTCAACAAAATCCGCGTTCGTTTCAACAAATCCCTCTCTTTTTTGGCAACTTGTTTTCCTTAACAAAGCCTTCATTCTTTCTGAGGCCTAGTTTTTTCAACGAAATACTGGTGCTCGTTTCTTGAACCGAGTGACATAAATGTGAACATATGATACATTTCCAATGGCATTAATTTACTTTTGATTAAGACGAATTGGTCTTGCCAAAGCAGGCTCAACAAGATAATTTACTCCATTTGATTGTACGACGAGACAGAATACCGATAATGCAAAAGCAGATGAATAAGTTTGACTTAAGTGGCAATAATTAGTCGGGATGTCATATTTCATCAAATAATTAGATTTCTGGCAGAAAAAGGAGTCATTAATCTCGAGTGTCGTATTCTTATTCACAAAAAAATATATTTTTCATAAACCAACACTTAGTGAAACCACAGATTTTGTTAACAACTAATGGCTTTTATACTGCATATCATTTTTATCGATCTACTCCCACGTGATACCATTAAATTAAAAAAATGTATTATTCTAAAGAAAAATGTTATTGCAAAAATTGGCGCAAAATATCTTAAAGATGTATGATCAGATGTGTAATCGTTGTCTCTACAGGATGAGTCAAAAACTTACCACTTCCACACTATGGTGGAGTGCATTAGTTCTATTTGTAATTGATTTTATAATAAAATCGTGATTTATTGAATATGCAAACATACCAATCCCATATAAGTTGCAACACATTTTTGGCCCACCTTGTATATTGCACTCGTCTGTTCTCGTCGTTCTCGATTGTAAATGCTTACACATGTACCGTATGTCGTTTGTTTGCCATTCAATTTATAGTCGTACCGGCAAAAGAACGAAAAAATGGCGTCGTTCAGACCAATAGGATACAATTTCCTGTTTGCGATTCGTCCATCCTGTAATATATATCGAGCATGGCAGCCATTTTCCTTTTACTGAAGACACAGTGCATCGATAAGCCGAATCTCGCTAATTGGCTGTAAACATTTTCGTTCTTTTGCCCAGCCGACTATAGCTACCAAACACATACGCATTATCAAATATTAGTACATAAATTCTGGGTATGCATTTGGTTTTTTGTTCGTTTTTTTTTGTTCTATACATAGAAACGTGTTCATCTCAATAAGCAATTGTTTTTATTAAAATTGAGATGCATATTTTACGCTGCTATAAATATTTCACAGCCGAGTGGCAATACTTGATGCAGTATATTGCCAGGGAGACCTTGCCTTAATCTGCCATAACCTGACGGGTGTGGAGCACCTGCATAGCAATTGTCAACCAAAACCAATCGATTTTATATGGCCGCCATTTTGAAAGTCTGCATTATTTGAAGGCGATCTCTATGCGTATGAAATGAAGCGAGAAACTCGATTTATGTCTCATTGTTCGAGATCGACGCGGCCCGCATTTGCAAATTACCACCGATTGTGACATCTTCATTTGCACCAAAGTATTCAAATGCAAAAGCTTAACTGACAAAATGTAAATATCTGCAGGGCTTGCATCCCGCATAATTATCAAAGGAACTTGGCGAAGATCGAATGGGGCGCCGCTAACAAAATAGCAAATGTTGCATGGGGTTATTTTCGGAGCATTTGAAAATTCGATTAGCATACAAATAACTTCCTAGAGTTTCTCAAAAACGCCATTTCTCGAAAGGCGATGGGCTCATCGAAATAAGCTTTCCATTATACAGTACATAATACTTTTCGTTGAAATTCAAATTAGGATTTCCGATACAAGTCACTTTATAGGCAAAACGACAGTTTTTGCTAACGTGCTATCTTTAAAAACTAAGCTTTCATAGTGAACATTATAAATCTGTCATGACTGAACAAAACGAGTATTTTTAATATTAGCACAAAAGAGGACTAGCTTTCTTAAACATAAAAGTGTATCTTTGCAATAAAATATTTGAATTGAGGGAATGCCAAAATTATTAAAGTTATTTGAAAAACAAATTTCACTATTTGCAAGCGCAACTTACACCGAGTCACTTTCATGTGGGTTTATATTTGCCCTTAAGTCTGTCACCAGGTGGTGTTATGTTGCAAAACACCCAGAATCCTCTGCTTCATCATTCATGTGCTCATTACACGTTAAGCCTGTTTAAGCAGTTTATATTTATTTGCCACTACTTTTACTTGTTTGGTTCGGGGAATCAAACTATGCACCTTTTTGCCCTTTGGGTGCCTAATCAAGTTAAGGTACATGCAAACGACACATGTTTACATACATGACTTACAAGTATGCATGTAAACGTGATTATTTACTATCTGAAGATACGGAACACAATTTTTACAACAGTTTGCACAGCTCAAAAAATTAAAAAACTTGATTCACAGCACCATCCCTTCAATTAAGAAAGTAAATCTGGGACCTGTTCAACTGAGTTTGCTCATGCCCTAAGCTAATGTGACCAAATTCAGCAAAGTCAAACCACCAAACCATAGTATAGTTATGCAAGACCACAGTGTTTGTTTCCTCGTTTTGACAATGTGAACTTGGAGAGCAACAGTAAACATGAACCAAAGAGCTCTCCAAAACCTGGTTGTTACCAACCACGGTGATCCTTCGCAAATCTGCAATAAAAGTGCATTGCAAGGATTACTGTTTTATGGCTTTATATGTACGGTATTCGTGGCTTGTGATCATAAAGTCCTCACCGCAGCCAGGCAGACAGAAACATAGTCTCATCAGGGCGGTTTGTGATACTTAAAATTAATATCCCAAATTAGCCCAAAAAGTCGCGTTTGCCTTGGCGCTAATCTGGCTTCAATGAAATAAAGCTGATTAACTCCATAAAACTTCGCCCAAAATATTTGGTTGAAAATAGACGTCATCTCTTGTGTGACAATGAAACACGTTCGAGTTAGTTCATGCACAGTAGAACCTGTCTAAATTGATACTGTCTTAACTGATAGCCTCCACAAACTAACATCAGTGGCCAGTCCCGAGCTCGTTTTCATGCTTGAACTAATAAACCTCCACAATCCAATATTCAATACGATCGATTGGTCCCACAACTTTCCTTAAGTAATATGCCCTATATAAGAGAAAGCAACAAACAAAATACTGTACGTCGGAAGTAATTCTGAATGCCTTTCTGGGCCATCTGGCATGTCTGAAGAGTGCTCCCACTTGCCTCATCCACTGCAGCGCCAAGAAAGTCATTGTTGTCTGCCTGCTGCACCATCTGCTTTCTGAAGCAGTTTGACCAACCCCTTGAGTTGTGGACACTGTTGCCTGGCCGAGCTTGACCTTGTGCTCAGCTTCAAGCCATGGAACGAGCTCTTTCTGTGTAAGGGCAGGGTGCTTCTGTTTGTGCTCACAAAGGGCAATGCAGACCTTGTCTGACATCGTCATCGTCGTGCATGAAGTGCCAGGCTGAGGCATTTTGGTTGGCTGGTGTGGTTGTGGTTCGATCGAGTTGCGGTCGCAAGTGTTTGTTTATCCATAGGGTGCAAAGGCAATCGAATGTCCCATATTTCCTGGCATTGGCCATCATCAAGCATTCACCGCTACATGTACAGTAAGATGGGTGACGACTTAGTGGTGGGCACTGGTGGCCCAGGACAGGAAATCTCCTCCTTGAGGAAAATATCCATTAACGATCTTATCTAACACAATAACCTGTCTAAACTAATACGCGTCACTTTTATTATTAGTTTAGACAGGTTCTAGTGCACTTGCTCCACATAGTCGAACACAATTTACATAACCCCCTGAACTGTCAGTTTGTGCCCTGTTGAAATGCAATTTTGAGACTGGAGTTAACGTGGTTATAAGGAGAGGTTCAAAGGTCGATGTAGGGCGTTGCTCGCTGTAAGCATTCAATGTTCTATTAGCCAGCCGATTAGAAACTACAATTACATTTCAAAGGGGATCTTACTGTAAACACGAATTATCCAATTACTGAGCGGCTTGGGTGCCCGATCGATATTAGGACGATCCGTGCCATCTGGTGAAGCAACCAGCACGCTGCCAAACATTTCAATAATAAAGTGTATTTCAGGCCCCATGGCGAGGCGGGGAATAAATTCGAAATAGACTTCAGGACCCCCATGCCGAACCCGCCAGTAAATAAGCGTCGCTATGATATTAATATTCCAAAACGATAGTTCGGTCCCATTTTTAAATTCTGAGATGCCAAAAATACCTCAAACGATGACCCTGCCGTTTCATTGGAATAAAAAAAAACACAAATAGAGCTAGATCCCAATATAACTTATTAAGTGCTTATACCTAGTGAAGCGATGGTTTTCAAATACAGTTAGTAGTGCATGCCAGGAATATAAAAGTCAGCTCTTGTGTCAAAACGCTATTATAAACTCATCTCTTCAAAATTGAATAAAAACAAGACCACCCCTCTGTTTACGTGCAAGTCAATTGACGGACAAATTGCATGAAAACAGGAAAAACTTGTAGTTTCTGCGAAAGGAATGTTATTTTAAATTGACTGCTTATTTACTTTTAATAAACCTGAGGATCTCGTATAAAAATCCCCTTCGGACGCCACATGTACATTTATACAGCATATTATTATGTCCCTTATTTGTTTCAATTCTTATCACCATCGTGTTAACATTTCGGTTTAATAATTGTGTTTGCCCTCTATTGTTTTAAATTAAACGATTTATGTAGCTTCGTGTGTAGGTTTACATACATTATTTTCACTAATAATTAGATCTATACTGGACATGCACCAAATTGCTCCGAACAGAGTTCATAGAGCATAGGAAAGCATTACAAAAAAGGACATGCAATGTGTGCGTGCATAAATACAGTCGCACCAGCCTGTGGTTTTACTATACGACATATTAAACTTGCGAATATCTTTGTTCCCGGTTTCTGTGAAGATAAGTGACAGTTTAGTAAACCGTGAATATAATGCGTACATCTGGAGTTCATCCGGATCTTTTATTTTCAAAGATCAAAAGAAATAAGCTTACCATAAGCAGAAAGATTGCAAATGAAAAACATTAGTAATCGAATGAAACTGAACACTTTTGAGGAAAAGAAAGCATTCAAACTTTCCATTTTGAGACATTTACATATTTGCGAACCCTCAAACTGCCCATAGGGAATTAGGACTTTCAAAGCACGAGGCATCTGCAGGAACATAGTCCCCGGAGGTACAGTACATGTTTGTGCTGAAAATTTCGAAATCAAATCCTTTAAAAGGTCAAATAGGAAATGAGTTTCTACGGGGCCCAGCCAATGGCTGATGCATGCAGTCTTGCTCATTTTCATCTATTTATTCACGTCACAAACCAATATGCACAAACTTTCTGACTTGGGAACAAGTTTTAATATGCACATTGGGAACACCTGTATAAACACGTAAACAGTGGTGAAACCCAAGAAGACGCCAAAACTCAATAAAGTTGGCTTGTTGGTTCACCCTGCGGGCGACCTTATCGTTTCACAACAAACAGCTTTTTCGCCAAAATGCTTTGGAAATCAATATTGCGCCGGGGCGAGTCGTTTTTGGTCAAGGAAGGAAAATAAACCCATCATGGCTCGTATCGCAATAGGGGAGGAATTGCATCTGTTTCACAAAACTATCAATTTCACGTGACCTGGCATATCGGCCATAAAGAAAACGCCAGTTATGACTTCTTGACAAAGAAGGAAATGAGACTTTACGAAAGTGTCACACCGGAGCCATAAACAAGGTGGGGTAGGATCAGCTAATCAACACGATTTGCATGATGGTAAAACATGCTTTGCGTGTCGACGAATCGCAATTAGCAGTTATTCGAGTTGATTGCTTGTTTTTAATTTCAACTTTCAACTTCAAATATTAGGCAGCACAAACTTCTCCCAGAGATGAAATTTTCAACTTCTATGACTTTTCCAGGTTTTAAAACAAATTCCACTGGCTACCCATGATAGGAAAAAAACTGCAATAGCGAAAGTTTTTTTTTCAAAAACTGGGTCACAAGCAACAATGATGTCATCATTTTACTTTTAAATTCCCCTTAACGCCAGGCAATCACTGCTAGCTTGCGAGATGTACATGTATAGAGACGACCACCTCCTCACATCCTGCACCATATGAAGTCTGGCAATGTCTATTTCTTACCATTTCTATAAAACACTAATGCAAATTTTTCAGTAATTCTTGCTATCATTCATACGAGCTGTTGATAACAAGTATATGATGAGGTTTTTTTTTTTGTTTTAAATGAATTAACTCCCAATTCGTGTACATTCATGTGGCCTTACAAGCTAGTTTATTTTCCATTAGTTGCATTCGACAATTGGACCTTGGCAGGACGCATTCTGGTGATCCGGCCAGACTAATTTACATTACCATTATAAAAGTAGTACATTGTAACAATGTGTTTGCATAAATATTTGTACCAATAGTTATTAAAGTATATATTGCAATTTTGGCAATGTTGCAATGTTGGAAACTTTATGGAAAAGGCACTCAACTTAACCTTAGCACTATCAACAACAGTTCTGTGTTGGAGAGAGCAATACATTGTATTTCTAGTTCTAGCAAAAAGTAACAATTGAGCTGCATCACAGAATGAACTGTTGGTCTTACGAGATCAGTTTTGTCGGTGATCCAGGAGGGTGGAGGTGAGGGTGGTTAGGCAAAAAAGGAACCCAGCAGGGATCCCTATAATCTGGGTTATGAAGATGGCAGTCGCCGCATATTGATCTTACGGGGACTATTTATAGATCACTGCCAGTTGACTGCTGCATAAGTTGACGCAAATATGGGAACGAATCAATCAAATCACGCGTCCAATGGCAGTAAAAACCTGTGTTTCGCACGTTGCTAGTGGCAGGTAAGGCGCAGTGAGGCACTTTTATGCCCTACTTTCTGGGAACCACCAAAAACCTTCAATTTGACAAAAATCCTCCATGGAATTATAGGCCATTTTGAAAACTTAAACAAATTCAAAGTTTTTCATTGCGGAGGAAGTTTTGTAAACAGTTGAAATACTCTGCAAATTTGTTTTTGTAAATAAATGATTGAAAGGCATCTTCCTCATCATGAATTTTCCGGGTGTACTGTACATTTTTGCATGTTTTAATAATGTAACTACATGTAGTTCAACTGCAAACAACTAGAGTTGCTACCTGGCTTCGCCCAGTGGAAGTTTTAACGTGAAAAGTTCTTTTAAATTAGCTGAAGAATGCTTGCTGGAGAGTTGATTAACTGTGACGTTTGTGCGTAGCCACGCAAACGAAGGCCAGGCGGCGTACAAAGCATGGAGCCAGCGCCTGGGTTTTTTGTACAATTACTACATTAATTAATTCATAACTCGTTAAGGGGACCACTAGGAGAAGAAAATAAGTCCATTGACCTACAAATTCCACATATAATAAACTGTCCAAATTCCATCGCACCAGGACTCGCCGTTTAGGAGTTCTTGTTTTTTTTTATAGTATAACATTTCGTTTCATTTCTGCCAAGTAAAACTTTTGAAATATGTATGTGAAATGTTACATAAATGATAAGATAAAAGTAAAAGTTGGCTTCAAATTCAGTCATATTATGGCTTTGAGTTAGTATAAAATTGAAATAAAATGAAAGCCATCTCATCTTATCTCATCTTTGTTTTCATGATTTAGATACTGCAGAATTAGTTTTTCCACATGGGAACACTAATTCGAATCAAGATTTATTTCTGGTTTCATTCCCCTACATAAAATGCAGAATCAGGCTAATGTCAAGATTCGCAGCTTTTATCAGAATTTTTTTTCAGAACATATTTAATACGGAACCAGAATTTACAAAATGTGAACAGATTTAGCGAAAAAATGGAAAGGGTACAAAGAAACAAATAAAACGCATAAAATCCAGGATTAAAGAACTTAATAGATCTGAATCTGAAATTGTAGAATAAATTTTTTAATCCCGGATTTTCTGGTATTGTCTCTTTGCACTCAACTAGAAAGTTTCAAGACTTACTTTCAGTAAGTCTCACGTGCCATCTTTGTCGAAGGAGCCGAGTGCGTTGCGGACCTCTTCAAGGATAAATTCACAGGGATTGAGACAGGTCAGCCGATCCATCACCAGTTCCAAATCTTTTAAATGGGTTCCTAAAATATTGTGGTACACGTCCAACTAAAAAGAAGCAGCTTATTAAACAAACTAATTGATACAAGATAGGTTAAATAGAAAAAATCGTTTGAGGTGTTTCCATTCCTTCCCGTGAAGTTATTAAGAATTAAGACCCAAATGAGTAAGAAAAACTCACTGCAGCCATGGTTTCCAAGTGGCTCTTTGATCGCTGCTCAGCAACCTTGAAGGCTTTCTTTGCCTTCTTCATGCGGGTAATCAGTTGGCTGTACTCCTCGTTTGCACCGGTCAGAGCGATTTCCATTTCGGTGACACATCCAATCAAGTTCTTTTTACACCTATGATCAATAGAAGGAAAGTGTTGGTTTCGTGTAAATGCTAACATTTCCAAAGAATTTCGAACTTCATTCAGATAAAAGGTTCCCAAATTTTTGAATGGTTAAGGAATTCAAACCATAATTATAGATCATATTTATCTTGATAAAAATTTCAACACACGGTATGCAAAGTTAAACAGTGAAAACAAGAGTTGCTTAACATTTGGCAAGCACTTACGTCTCAGCCTCGTTCAACTGGGCCTTGAGGCGATTTTTCATGACACTGTGTTGGTGTTTAAAACTGCTATCTTTTTCCTGCAGCTGCTTCAGCGAATCCAGAAGGTTTTTGTGTGTGGTCTCCGTGTCAATGATATTTTCCCTTAGAGCTTGCTTCTTTCCATCAATCACGTCAAAGCCACCATGCTTGGCAGTGCTGGACAGGAAGAAAGAACCAATGCCCTTTTGTTTAAAAAGTAAAAAAATCTGAAAACGAATGGTTTCTGTACAAGATTACTCACACGGCAAACGTCATTTCTGCCTGTATGTCAGCAGCGTTCTTCATCAAAGCTAGTACGCGCGTCTGAATAATTTTGTAATTCCTAACATATTCCTTCGCATCGTTCAAGCGCTTCTTGAGCTTTACAATCTTTGCCTTGGACAAAGCAAGGAGCTGCTTGCGGCTCTCTGTCCTTTCGACCATCTGCTCTGGAGATTCCACCACCTCTTCCGACAGCTTTGCTCTCTGAACCTTGAGCTCATCTAGAGCCTCCTTCAACACTTTCTGGAGATCAAGAATTCAGAGGTCAATAAACCCTTTTTTCGTGAGGAAAGCCAGAAGCGATCTTAGCTTACATACATTTTCTTGGCTCAGTTTGATGCACAGGGTCTTCTTCTCAGCATTCATGCGCTGTATGGCCTCCTTTTTGGCCAGCTCATCTTTCAGTTGGTTTCTGATGGTAACTTGCTGTGTGTAGAGCTGCAGTAAAAATCAGCATTACACGATTTGGATTGGGCATTGATTATTAAGTTTTCGTAACATTTGTCACATAAGAACGATTGGAACAGTGTTGAAGTTTGCATTACGTTGGGTTACCAATTTTCAGTAATCATTTGATATTTGGCACCGGGAATGAAAGACCTTCGATTGAGTCAAGTAGCTTTTTTCCTTTAAGTGAACTTACCAAGTTTGCCCCTTCCCTTAGCTGCATGGTCTCTGTTGCAATGTCGTTAATTTTCCGTTGGATGTTGGGGGACTCCGCAATTAGTGCCACTTTTCTCGTAGTAAGCTTGTTCTAAAAACAATGAAAAATGAAATGTTATGAGGTTTGAATGAATGAAGTTTGAATCCCTCAAACACGTTAATAATTTTAGCCAAAATCGAACCAAAAATCATATTTGAAAAGGTGAGACCATGATAACGTCATAAAGTCTGCAAAATTTGAAAAGAAAACTCACGAATTTTTCCTGCAGCGGTCCCTTAGCATTGTCCCTCAAACTAACGAAACCCCAGAAGTTGATCAGGTGACTCAGAATCTGCTTTGTCCGCTTGAAGTCTGTGTCAAAGAAATTGGGTTAAATCACACTTAAACAGTTTTAGACAGGACAGCAAAAGTATCAAAGAATATCAACTCACTTGGAATAAACAGGTCAGCTTGGGAAATGTCGTGGTAATTCATACGTGCTAAGACCCTTTTCCTAGAAAACAAATGAGTTATGGATATTATGGATAGCTTGGAATGTACCAGAAATGGCCGTGATCGTTCCGTTCCCTGAATCGACTTACAATAAACTGTAAATATTTAAGGCGACCATTGCATCTTCCATTTCGTCAGGAGCGTCTCCCAAATCTTTGAAACGTTGCTAATTTGGCGTAGTATATACATTTCAGCGTAACAAAATTTGCCAAATCGCAAGAACACAAGGCTGCTTACCTGGGAGATGAACGACAAGTCTGGATGGAATAACTCTAACATCACAACATAGATTTCTTTAAGCTTTTCTGGCTATTCGTCAAAATAAATCAAGAGCAATTAGTTCATGGAAATAAAGGAAGACTTTTTCCAAATTAAACAATACTTCTAACTTACATTTCCAGGATTGAGATCAGTTTTTTTCACCTGCAACATGAGCTTGTTGTTGAGAACATCGAGGATATCGTCTAGGGATAGTAAGGGAACAGCATACGTCTGAAAATTTAGAAAGCAAAGAAAAATAGACATTTATGAAACCGTACCAAGGTATGTCTTACAAGCTATCAGTCTGAGGTTAGGCTAATTTTGCTTTTGGTTGGTTCGTAAGTCCCTGGAATGGTAAATTATGAGTTTGAAAAAATCGACTCGCAAATTTTTGGAACTTGAGTACGCCTATAAGGAAAAACATGCCCAAACATTGACCTGAGTCTAATCAAGGCCTGGTATAATAGATTTTCGTTACCATTCGAATGCTGGCCTATAATGGAAAACATGTTACAATACATGTCCTACCGTTGATCAGTATAATAGATTTTGGTTACCGTTATCGTACCATTATAATGCTCGTCTACTACTTACCGGGGGTCTGTTTTCGTCCGACATGGTAGTCCCAGACTCGAGAGCAAACCCAAGTCAGAATAAAAAGAAGCCAAAGTAATAACCTATTGACTATAGATATAGACGAGCTACACACTGACAAATAAAATTCGAATTTCAAAAGTCCTGGAATATCCAACCGGTTTTAGGTGAAAGAGCATTTACAGTGTCGTCGACTAAAATCACGGCGCTTTTGCTAAATGCCGTAAGATCAAAATGGCTGCTGCCAGACATTTCTTATCCAGCATTAAAACCACGAATAAAACGGCGATCATTTGCTCTTTAGATTGTTTCAGACCGAAAGATATTCACCGGAACTCCTCTAAGGACGTTTTTTTCACAGCCAATGGATCGTGGGGTATCAAAGATGTTATTCTCCGCCATACCGAAGCAACCAACAAGAACCATCTGACGCCCGAATTGAAACTGAATTTGCTCACAGAAAAATGTGACTTGTGGACTGCTAACCTTGACCAGTGTCCATTCGATGACCCCTACTGGGCATTTTACTGGCCTGGAGGCCAAGCGCTAACCAGGTTCAAAGTTCAAACACGTAAAACCCCGTCGATTATATACACATGCAAACGAGCCTGGTTGGGGACATCCAAATATTACGTCAAAAATTCTCTCTACTAAATATTACGTCATCACATGTCAAGCTGACGTTGCCATTCCCCAAATTCCGCCGTCTCCGGAATTTGGTGACGTGAAGATGAAGGCCTTGACCTTTTCTCCACGGCGATATGGAGACCGGGCGGAATTTAGGAGATGTCAACGTCAGGATGATGTCACACATCTCGATTTCGTGTTTTCTGGCACTATTGAATACCAAAAGATGTACATGTACATTGTATTTTGGTTACAAATTTCATGACATCGTTGGGTGCTTGTGTGATTCCATGTGAAAGATAAATTAAAATTTCCAAACAAATTCAACCACGGTACACCTGCAAAATATACATGTGTACAGTGTAACTGCCTGTACATGTACAGTATATATCCCAAGGTACATCCTGGACAACTCAGACTTGGTGCGTGGAAGGCGTGTCATAGACATTGGCTCTGGATGTGGTGCTGCTGCAATTGCCGCTGCCATGCGTGGTGCTGCGTTGGCCACTGCCAATGACATTGACGAAGGTATTAACATACCGTATGCATCCTATGGGGCATGTTGTGAAAATGATAGTTCTTGTTTATAAGCATTTCGGGATCCAAAACATGCCACCAAAATAAAATTGTACACTTGCCCTATATATTACAGTTGCTGCCTGTGCTATCAGTCACAATGCTGAAATTAATGGGGTATCTGTGGACATCAACACATCTGACATCATAGGCACCAATTGCAGTCTTTGGGACACCATTTTGGTGGGCGACATGTTCTACGACACAGACTTTTCAGAACAAATCGCCACCTGGCTTCAGGCTTTGTACAGCAATGGTAAAACCATTCTGATTGGAGATCCAGGCAGGCACACATTCCAGAACAGTCCAGCAATGAGCAAGTTGAGGCTACTAAAGAGCTATGACTTGACTGCAGTCTGCATGGAGGAGAACTGGGGCTTGCACACTGGCCACGTGTGGATATGGGAAGAGCAGCTAACCTAGATTTAATATACATGTACAGTGTATATAAGACTTCACAGAACTCATGGGTTCAGCTTAAAACGTACATTGTGAAACCTCAGTTAATTTTCCTATAATAAATGTTATGTCCATATCAGTTTAACTGTATTTCTAAATCACACACCTATCAGCAGTATACAAAAGCTTTCACATTCTAAACATTTTAGCAGCTTGACGCCAGTAATTTCATTTAGCATTTAATTAAAAAAAATTACTTTCACCAATCGCCTCTTCATATCTTATGATAATTACTCGTTTTTGAATCATTTGAAAAAGAGCTAATCAGAAGAACTAGTAGTTGAAAATAGAATCTTTATTCATATTATTACACCTGCCATCGAGCATAATAAGCACTACACATGTAGAACAGCACTTTTCTAGCACACAATACAGCAGTGAGAAAAGGCAGCATCAGTTGCACTGTAAAGCAAAGGTAATTAATTAGATTGGATCCTTCAACAGATAGTATTATTTGTTGTGCCGTCTTAGTGGAATCATGACATGATTAGGTCACAGTTCTGTGTACCAGCACACTTTTACTCTTGCACCATTCTCTGGTTTCTGGACTATGGAATCTCAGAAACTATGTGACACTGAAATGACACTAGTATGTTCAATATAAGAGCTAACAAAGGGACAGCCAATTACTATTGGTCCATTTGAATTCCATCCTGAGTTTGTTCTTATGTTGAACCGACTATAGACTGGTGCACACAATATATTTAAAGACAACAAAATTCCCCTTTCAACAATCTGAAATATTACGAAGGACTTACCAATAATCTTGAAACATCGTTTTTCAAACTGCTTTTGGTACCATCTGTGTAAAAAACGAGCAGAATTAGTAACGGGAATAACAATGTCCAGAAATACAAAAACTTGTTAGAAGTATTTGTTGTGCCGTCTTAGTGGAATAATGACATGATTAGGTCAGGGTTCTGTGTACCAGCACACTTTTACTCTAGCACCATTCTCTGGTTTCTGGACTATGGAATCGCAGATACTTGTTATGTGACACCGAAGTGACACGTGAATAGACTGGTGCACACAATATATTTAAAGATAACAAGCTTCCCATTTCAACAATCAAATATTACGACCAAATACTTACCAATAATCTTGAAACATCGTTTTTCAAGCTGCTGCTGCTTCCATCTGTTTTAACAAATAAGCATTGTTAGTAACTGGTTTTACATTGCCAAGAAAAACAAGATTTGTTTAAAGTGTCAGAAAAAAAATCCTCATCAAAGCATCTCAGTCGAAAGATGGTTAGTTAGCACATCATTTTATAACAAACTGAATGAAAGTGAAGCAAATGCACAACAGCATACCTTATGGATCCCTTAAACTGCCTTCAACCACCTTAAAAATCTTTTAAAGAGAAAAATCCCAATCTTCTCATCACTTTTCCTTCACCGGATCCCATGCAACCTATAAACAACAACATTAAAATTAGGCTATTGAAAGAACATGCCCACCAGAAGCACTGTTAGGATTGCAATCAGATATACATCGTACGCAAATCTCATCAACTATTTATCAGCCGAAAGATGGTGATACACGAATCATCATATTGGTAGTGGGCAACACTTCATCAGCAATCCCCTAATGATGCAACTGTGCCTCACTTAAATTTTATACCCATTGCTCTACCTAACGGTGGGTTTAACTGTTTACACAACTAAAAAAACTGCTTACCTTTTTAGGTGGCTAACAAATCCTATGTTAACGTAACTCCTTCCCCGGCTGTTGCTGCCTATAAAAATAGCAAGGAGAAAAAGAAAACATTAGAAACGTTCTGACAAAAACAAAAGCATTTTTTAATGATAATATGGTTATCAGAGTTGGATATTGTGCATCAGGAAAATTGGACACTTGAAAGATAACTCATCACACTGTAGAATTGATGATTGAGGGTATAACTGAATTCACTGCAATGCACAAGTTGTAGCAAATAACACCACAAACAACCAGTGCAAGCAGCAAAAATAGCCTTTCAGTGAAAAAAAAAAGAATCGAACCCTTAAAGCAACATACCTTAATTCTGGCCAAAACAACATCAACTTATTCAATAGGTTGTTGTAATTTTCCCAAGTTTTAATGATTATTTATCTTAGAACATTTTGGACAATCCAGCCACATTCCACGTAACCTATAAACAGCAAAATTAAAATTAGTCTATTGTGTCACGACTTAGTTCCTTCGCCATAGAAAGTCAGTCGGCAGGCAATTAGAACTTAGACTTTATTCAAGAAAGTCAGTCGGCAGGTAATTAGAACTTAGACTTTATTCAGTCTCGACATCAATCTCCGCCGTTACAACATAGTTGGCTTACGCGTTACACGACTAATTCGACGGCAGCCCGACAAGAACAAAAGTACAAACGCGAGCACTGCAAGAGTGAGCGACCTCACCCCAGTGAGACGAGAGCCCAATCTGCCCCTCAACCCCAACACAGCTCCCCAGGTAAACCCTACGTCCACCAAGGGGCGCCCCATACCCGGGGCCCCAGGGGAGATGTCACACCACCAATTGGGGTCATACATGTAGGGTCAAGGGCCGGAATGTGACATACATAACAATTGAAAGAACTTGCTCACCAGAAGCACTTAACATTGCAATCAGATATTTATCGTACGCATAATCTCATCCACTTTTTATCAGCCGAAAGATGGTGAAAAACGAATCATCATATTGTATTGGCAGTGGGCATCACACCATCAGCAATCCCCTAATGATGCAATTGTGCCTCACATTGATGCCCACTGCTCATTAAAGTGGGAACAACATTTACAAAAACTCAGCACTCACCTTTTATAATCTAAGAAAGCTCATACGTTTTCATCGTCTTCTCCAGTCCTGGATTTATCAAACAAATAAAAAAAAGCATTAGAAAACAACGACCAGCCAAATACTGACAAAATCTAAAGCAACATACCATAATTCTGGACACATAACATCACACTTTAGAAATTCATTGGCTTAAAAATCGAATGTGCAATGGCTTATATACCATTTTTGTAAGCAGTTTTCAGAAACTTAATCATCGACAGGTAGGCTTATTAAAATGCTTCCAGGGACACAAAAAGAATAATTTGCAGGTTTTTAGTGGCTGGAAACTAAGCGTTATTCCTCAAAACCTTAAGTGTTATACCAAACCAATCATTCAGAATCTAGATATCTCAACAACAAGAACCAAGCTTTTAATTGAAGTCGACTTTTTTTATTCAATTTGAATTAAGAAAAGCACAGCCCAAAAACGGATTCCATGGTAGCCTAAAAAAAAAAAGAAAAATTTAGGCAATTTTAAGAGATATGACCAACAGAAGGATTATTAATATTGCCTTCAGATCTAGGGAGTAATCTCATCAACTATTTATCAGCCGAAAGATGGTGATAAAAAATCATCATATTTGACAGTGGGCATCTCACCAACATTTGCAACCCACTGATCACAAAACAAAAAAATTCCTCACTGAACTCAACACTTACCCCTTTAGTCGAAGAGACCAAATCCCATGTCCTCGTCGGACTCTTCCTTCTCTGGTTCTGGCTTCTTTTCTACAAACGAGAATGAATAAAAATACAGCATTAGAAAGCATTCCGACCCAGTGAGTCATCTTTCCTTGGCGATAGTCATCAGAGTTAACTGTGTACATCAGGAAATCAGCCCCGAAAGATGATAGAAATGCCTCATCATAACAAAATGCAAGGTCCTTGTTGAACAAAGCCACTAAAGCAGTGATTGCACTACACTATTTTAAAACAACAAACCGGCTGCACTAACCGCAACAAAGACCTGTACAACTTTTCAATATTCCAGAGCATACAATTGCTGAAGTTCTTACCTTCCTTCTTCGCCTCCTTCTTGTCTGCAGCAGGTGCAGCCGCTGTTGAGGCGGCAGCAGCAACAGCACCACCTGATGGCATGGAGGACAGCTTTTGCTTTCCTTGCTCAAGGAGCTGTTTTAAGTCCTTGCCGTTCAGTTCCTTGATGACTTTGTCAAGCTTGTCCTTTTCGGCCTCGATACCCACGCTGCTCAAGATCTTCTCCAAGTCACTTCCACTGGGCGTCTTGTTGCCGCCAATGACGGCAAGGAGGTACGCGGCCACGTAACGCATCTGGGAATACCAAAGAACGTCAAATTATAAAGCGTCCGGACCAGAGTCATTTTTTATTGGCGATAAAGCCATCAGAGTTAATTGTATACATCAGGAACTCAGCCCCGAAAGATGATTGAAATGACTCATCATGTAAAGATGCGATATCTTTGTTGAACAAAGCTTTGTTTTGTTTGTTAATAGCAGTTCAACTGTTTAAAACCTGCGTTACAGTTGCAGTTACACGTTCTAGCAACCACACAAGCAATTTGTGGTATTTTCGCCTCATTGAGAAAAACATGAAATAAAGGACGAAGGGCAAGTATTAAACCCTTAGTATTGCTATGAGGGATTGGTTGTGTACATCCATTTTATTTAAAAATATTAACTCTTGGCTTATTGCATTTTAACCACTTTCTAAAGCGGCAGCGTGCCGACAATGTTTTACTGTCAATTTTTTCGTCAAACGAAAACGCAGAGTTATGGTGGAATATGCGGCTTGGGTGGTACCGCATTTACTGCACTGCCCAGTTAACTAAAAACGTTATTGCACTTTATTAGCCATTTCTTGACATTTGTTCTTTGTCTGAACAAAACGCAACTCATTCAGCCACGTGTCGTCTAGGCTTAAGCATGCGGCATTTTGACGAAAATACCAACGAAATGTGTAAAAATTGAATATTTTGCTTGGATATCTAAGATATAAGTTGCATTTTTGTTAGTGAACTGCTGTAAGATACAAAATTTTGCCCTAAAATACTCACTTTTAAGTCGAGAGACACGAAACGTGAAACACGCAACCAGTACGATCAAACTTCTGAAGGCAATAGAGGTTCGACTATTTTCCGTTTCTTAATTCTGAACGAGCTACGGGAGCTTCCGGAAATTGCACGGGGTCACGCGCTATAGCGCTCTAGAAAAGAGACGTTCAAAGAAATTCGTTCAGCAATACAAAATGGCGGCTCCGTGAGAAAGGTTTTGCGGGCCGAAACCCACAATTTACGCCTGGAATTCTACTCTGGTTGCACTATCTCTCTAAATTAGATCACAAAAGTCGTCAAGCATAATGGCCGACCGCCTGACTCAGCTGCAGGACGCAGTCAATACGGTTAGTATTCGTTCGGCAGCCTTTTTTCCGAGCTGTCAAGATTATGGTCTTGGACACGCTAAGATCGGTCAATGCGAGCAATGGCAAATATTCTGCAGCTGTATTAGCGCATCATCATTTAAGGAACATGATCGAGGCTCGGGTCATTCGTTGTCCCTTATTTGAAACAGCTTATTTTAAGCTGGCATTCATGGTATTTGTCATAATAATCAAGTTTTTGTGTACATGTGTGTCACGAACCAGTGACTACATATACATGTAATGAATCAAGAACTAAGATATCAGTAGCATCTAGCAATTTCTGTTTTTCTTTTACAGCAAGCAGAGAACTTCTGCAACAGCGTCGGTATCCTGCAGCAATTTGCACCACCAGCCAGCTTTCCTGGTTTCGACAGGACTGGCAACAAGACCCCAGCTCAGTCACAGGAAGGTGGGTATCAGTGCACATGCATGTAACTTGATGATCTTGTCATTTTTAATGACCCCTTATATTCCCTGGGAACAATCAGTTAGACCGCTGTCTTTCTTGCAGATTATGCACAGCTGTTTGCTACACTTATCGCTCGTACAGCCAAGGACATTGACGTGCTCATCGAATCACTGCCGAGTGAGGATTCGTCTCCTGAGCTACAGGTGAGGCACAAGACGTTCAAGCACCGAGTTCGACCAGTATGTGCACAGTGCTTCAAATTTGACGTATTGAGCCGCTCGTGTCTAAACCATCACTAACCTCGTATTTGTAGGCAAAGAGCCTGCAAAGGCTGGAGCAGGAAAACCAGGAGGCAGCGTGGAAGCTGGAAGGCGTTGTCAAGAGGGGAGAAACCCTGTTGGAGCAGATTCAGCAGGCTCTGCGGGAAATCGCACAATCGCAACTGGAGACCCAGCGACTGCAGGATGGTACCTATGACAGCAATGTGGTGCAGTAATTGCAACTTTGTTTCTGAAAGAGACACAAATGTATATTATTATTCTTTTGTAATAAACTTTGTCATCCGGAAAAATCTTGTTTTCACATTCTTTTTAGGTTTCTGGTAATTTAATTTAATGATCATTAATAAAATATATTAATCATTTGTGCAGCCTTACAATGTGTTGGTGGTGGTCAATGCTGATGAATCCCTATAATTCTTATATCCTTTTTATAATTACATCTAATGTTTCTTGTATTTTCGAGAACAAAAACTTTTCGCTAATGAAGCATGATTAATCGAATTTATTATGGATGTGACGTTTGTCTGCCTTTGTGTAGGACTATGCGATAATATTTTATTTGGTTAATTTGCAAAAATACAATACAAGTAAGTTTTCCAAGAAAATATTAGCTTGTATAAGCCATGCCACCTTTTGGAATTATGTGAAAGACTTTTTTGCTATTTTTGTTATGCATGTTTTCGAATTCAAAACGTTTATTTGTCAAATCCAAAATCACTTTGTACAATCATAACTGTTCATTTGAAAAAATAATTAGCTGCACTTTGTCAGGAAAATGTTTAGTTTACTTTGGAATCGTTTCTATGTTACTTTTATTAAATTTCATTTGCATTTGATTCAATATCGTTTATTGCTTGAAAAATCATAATATGATTTCTAAGATGACATTTTCTTTCATATTTTTATAAAAAAATTGCAAAGGTTTGCGTTTTAATTTTATATTTCTGGAACGTTCAGATTATCTATGAGAACATAACAGTACTAAAACTGGGGTCTATTACTTATTGTTTGGATGTTATGACGCTGTTTGGAAAATTACAAATTCTTTGACACCATCCAGAAGGCAAACTCATTATCGGTCAGATAAATAACCATATCGATTTCGTTTTAGCTTTTTTTTCTGGAAAGCTGTGGCTTAGGGAGAACTTTGTCTAGACCTTTGCATTGGTCGGTTGCCTCCTTCAATATTTACTTCAGATGTAGTTGTCCAACTAGAAAACTGTTTAAGTCAATGAGCCTATAATCTTTCTTTTTTCAGTTTTTCAAAGTTTGTGTTGCTCATATGAAGGTCAAACACAAAAAGTTGCAGGGAGGGTTGTTGTACTCTCAAGGTTTCGCATGGGTAGAAACTCAGAAGGCTGATCCCTAAATTTGGGAACTACGAACGCCATCTTGAGTGTCAATAGAAGAAAAAAAAGAGGGGGGCAATAAAATAGATAGTAAACGGTTTCCGCACACGTGTTGACAGAGAATAAAATTTCACCTGATGACCTCCGTTTTCCTGTTTAACAATTATTTATCAGCATTTAATTATTTTAAGTTTATTTAATATCTAGGCCACCACTTCCCAAATATTCTCATTCCAGAAAATTAGCATTGGCTAATTTGCTCACTTGCGCACCTGGTAATTCAACAAATTTAAACGTGATTCTCATTGAAATTTAACCAAAATAATTCCATATACTGGCAAATCGTGCCGATTTAAGAACATTGTCAAGCTTAGCTGTAAGCTTAGTAGAATGTAAAGAAATCCTTTGACTAAATTAACGCTTTTTTGTCACTATCTCCAATATTTATCACTTGATTCAAAATACAAATGGCTCAAATTAATTTAAAAAAGGTACTAACAATTCGAAATTATGGTGGCCGATTGGATATGCTGGCCAATACTGTAGAGCGACCCTTGCTGGCCTATACTGTAGAGCGACCCTACCGTATAAACCACCTACAGTATTTCATAGCGTGGTATCGTGTCCTTCCTAGAAAAGTAATTTGATTACAGCGCTTTAGCTGAAGACTTCTTTGCTGATAGCAGGCTCGTCCATAAAATGCTTTCCCTTTTCCCTACTTTTAAAATCGTTTTGTTGTTAAATTGAATTGGTGATTTTTATCAAATGAAGCCTTTCATTTGCTAACATCACATTAAGATTGGCAAAGAGGAATTAAATAAAGCATGTTATGGCTGTGAATATGAGACAACAATAAATATTTGCGCACAATTTAGGACATTCCAAATAGCCAAATATCGCGCCACCCCAACTCCTTCAAGGTTGGGATATTCACCAAACAATGATGGCACCTGGAGCTGGGTTCCTCCCTAATATTGTTCTTTTACGGTTCACCCCACCCCTTTTGCCGATTTGGTTTCTGTTGCCACTTGCCACCCCAAGACGTTCTATGGAGGTCAAGAACGGGGTTAGGCCCGAGTGGAAGGCAAGGGTGGAGTGCAGATTGGTGCCCAGGGCCAGTTTCCCCCTTCTTTGGAGGGGTCAGAGGTCACCGCGAATATTTGAGGGAAGCGTGAGCGTTGTCTTCCGTGGTCGTGGGAAGTATTTGTATTAAAATCTGTCTAGAAAAAGTCTCTTTCATAGGGTAGTTGTATGCATTGCTCATGAAGAGATACCCTGTACCGTCAATTTTGCAATGTTGATGGCCACCCAGAAGAGGTAATTGTTGCCAAATAAATTGGATCTATGGATAATGGATTTCATCGCAACTTTGCTGGGTTAATACATGTAGTACAGCCTTGTGGAAATGTCTGGAGCACCCTCTAAAATTCACTTTTTTTTCATGGTGTCATAAAAACAATTATTACCATTGGTTCAAGTGTTTGTCCCCATGAAAAACGCACTCGAAAAAACTATTTTTGGATAAGTTTAGGACAAGATATCATTGAAATCTACGAAACATGCAAATTACCTGACATTTGTCTATGGTAAAGGTAAAGTTTGCAAAACCTTGCTTGTAAATGATTCTTGTGTTGTCTGCATGTGTGTATTACATGCAGACATCATGGCCACACATACGAGCATTTTGAGTAAATTTCTGCATGAAAAATTGCGCCATTAAGCAAGGAAGGCACGAGTCAGGTGAAAATGGGCAGTGAAATTTCCCATTTGTTGAGACAGGATCTCAACAAACCAAAATCGGGCTGTAAACAAAAAAGTCATCCCGTTGAGACAATTGTTAGCTCGCCATCTTCCGAACGTGCTCAGTGCTACAAGGTGCAAGCAAATACAGAAAAAATTCTTTATCAACTGATAAGACACATAGAAGCTGCAGGTCGAAAAGGATGCGAAGCAAGGAAGAAATCCTGGCCTTCCCGGATAGGTTCGGAAGGCCAGGCGTCAAAGGGCCAGAAATCACACATTGGACGTCCTCTGAAATCATTGGAAATCATCCATGATTTCAACAAGCTCTTCGTTGAACATAACAGTTCGAACATGATTCGAGTCATACCTCTATGTTCGTTGCATCCGAGCAAAGGCATTTTTACTTTTACAGTCGAACCTCGTTCTAACGAATTGCATGGGACCGCCAAAATTAGTTCGTTATATCAGTAGCCTGAAAAATATGAGCTTTAAAATAAATTGATTCAATCTTGCATAACATTTTTCTGTACAGTATTGTACAGCTTTTCTGAGGCCACAGTGGTCATTTATTTGAAATAATCTGTTATTGAAGATCGCTTATTACTTCTTTCGCGATATTTGTCCTAAGTGTCCAAAAGTGTCAAAAGTCTGAATGAGAAGGAAAGTCGAAATATCATTCAGACACTTCACTACCCCGCACACCTACGAGTAAAAGTTATTCGAAATAATGTTTTTTGAAGATTGTGCAAATACACGCGCGAATGGGACTGTCTCGCAACGGGAAGTTTGTCATCAGATCGATGACATTTTGACAGCACATTCTGCGTGCTGATAAATGGGTTTTGGGAGTGTTTTTCGAGTGATGTTCCGTAACCTTAGTGCATGGGACCTCGAAAATCTGTTCGTTATAACCGATAATTCGTTTTATCCAATTCGTTATAACAGT